>JAJLXW010000602.1:2460-15313 GCA_030571515.1 Monosporozyma aquatica
GGAGATCAACCTTTGATTATTCTTGTGACACAAAATAACAGTTGAACCATTACGATGAAGAGAGCTCTTGAAAGTAAGTGAATGAACTAAGACTCTCCCTTGGGTAATGTCGACATTTCAATTATATCGTTCTTGTTTTCTTACAATTTCTAAAGGATAAGAAAAGTAGTGTAATAAAAAGAATAAAAATAGACTATTAGATATTGAATATAGGTACTATTTAACATATTAACTTGTTTTCATTATAGAACGCCAAAAAAAAAAAATTAGAAAGAGAATTATACTGGGTATCAGTCATAATGTGAAAAAGAATTAGAAAAAAACGAAGGTGAAAAAGAACTTAGCACTAACGACCTATAATTCTTTTGTACAATGGCTTGTCATCGTTGGCTAATGCCTCAGCATTATATTCTTCAGTTCTTCTTGATGGTGGGACCCAATCAGCAGACTTCCATGGTAATGGTCCTTCTTCCCACATAATGTTAACTTCTTCTAATGTTAAACCTTTTGTTTCCAAAACGAAAAGGAAAACGAACAGCCAACAAGCACACAAACAACCCATAAATACATAACCATAGTAAAAGTTTATAGCACCTGTAATAAAGGGTGTAAAGAAAGCAATTAAGAAATTCCAGATCCAATTACCAGCAACAGAGATGGCCATACCTTTCGTCTTGATTCTAAGTGGGAAAGTTTCTGCAACAATGACAAACGCAATTGGAGCCCAGGTGGTGGCAAAACAGAAGATATAGAAACTGGTAAATACAATCATACACCTACCAGCACCTCTAGACTTGATGTCAGGATTCTTAATACCCTTTGGATATAGTCTGGTAACACCAACAGATGTATAGATAACCATGCATGCAACCATCCCCAATGCACCCCATAATAAACATCTACGACGACCAAATCTTTCAACAAAATAAATACCAAAGAAAGTGGAGAAGAAATTGACTGTACCGATGACAATGGCTGCTTCAAATGGATCATCGATACCAACACCATTGAAAATCATGGTACCATAGTAGAAAAAGTAATTCACACCAGTTAATTGTTGAAGGGATTGGATCATAACACCTAAGATTAATCTTTGAAGATATTTACCTTTTGTTGAGAATAGTTCACTCCATTTAGCAGTACCTTCGGCCCTTTCTAACTCAATAGCAGCAAGTTCATTATCAACTTCACATTGAACAGATGGGTCCTCTTTGGATATACTATTAGATCTAGCGATAGCAGCCTTGGCTTCCTCCATTCTGTCCTTTGTTAATAAGTAACGTGGGGATTCGGGAACGAAAGAAAGACCAATAATCATAAGAAGGGCCCAAGCAAAACCGAGACCTAATGGAATTCTCCATTGTCTAGAGTTTTGATATCTTCTAGTACCATAGTTAGTACAAAACCCAATAAAGATCCCCATGGTAACCATCAATTGATAGCATGAGACTAAAGTACCTCTTAAATGTTTTGGAGCGACTTCAGAAAGTAATAGCGGAGAGTAGACAGCAATACCACCGACACCTAGACCACAAATAATTCTACCAATAAAATATTGGTACCACTTATTAATAGAAGCAATAGAAATGACTAAACCAACAATATAGACCACACAAACCCAGGATAAGGCAGGCTTACGACCATACCTATCACCCAATTTGGACCAAGCAATACCACCAATAGCACAACCAATGTTAAAGATAGCAATAATTAAACCAGTTCTGGCCTTAGAAAAGTAGTATACTCCTTCTTTGTTTCTTTGACCAAATCTTCTCTTGAAGTCAGTTTGATTCATAAATCCACCAATAGTACCGGTGTCCCAACCGAAAATATAACCACCAAACGCAATTAATAAACATAAAATAGCGGTACCAGCATATGCGGATAAAGGCTGCTTGGGGATTTCAATAAGTGAAGATTGATCCAAGTTATTGTTGGATTCCTTATATCTCAATTGGTCATGATCTAAATTGTTTGATTCAGTTGAAATGGATTCTGAATCCGGGATATGATTATCGGACATATTAAAGTGTCAATGTTTTATAGAGTGAGTTTTTTTGTTTGTTTTTTTTGATAGGATTACAGCTTAAAGTAAAATTCAAAACAGATGTTAGAAGTGGTCATAGTTTTGTAAATTATCTTGCTTTATATACATCACAGAATCGCCTGGCAATTCCATAGACAACATTCTGAAGCGATCAAGCTTTCCTCGTGAAAATATATCTAGTAAGGTACTCCTATATTAGCATCTTCATTCATCCGATATTTAGTTTTTCAGCCGTGCTCCATTACAATTGTTCACATATTTAGGACTAGTGCCTAAAGACCTTACTCAGAGAGAAGTAATAAAAATTGTTTCTTTAAAACGTAAATGTAAACAGATTTACATATAGAAATTAAAGGGGAAAAAAAGCCTGTAGAAATGGAGATCTTGCAGTCTACTAGAAGACTACATTAACTAGAGCCAGGGAAATCGAAGTCATATGAGCCAGGTCATCACAATCAATAAAATTGCCTCCTTTTTCTTAGTTCTTGTGCGAACATCTTCTTACCCCACCACATCATAAAGAATAGGTCATTACCTCGAACAACGTACCTCCGATAAAGACCGCCAGGCATAATGTTGCAGTGTTACTCCGGTAATTCCTCTCATATGCCTGTGCCAGTCGAGTACACTTCCTATTATGGCCATTTGCATCAAATTCAACTTATGCTTAGAAAATAGGAGAAGTTAAATTTTGAACAACAATCTTTTGCCAAGGCTAGCGGTCATAGTAAACAAATACAGTAAATCAAAGACGTAAATCATCACAGATACAATTGTATCGGTGTCCTTAGACCTGCGAAGTTGCTTTGTTCGATTTTTATCTTAGCCCACGATAGGTGTGATTACACGGACTTGACTAATTGAAAATGGGGAAGTTCTTCCTTCCTGCAAGTAAAAAAAAAAAGATTAAATAAAACAAAATAGGAAAACAATACATAATATTGTTAGTAATTGACTACACGAAGGTGATAAGCCAAGAACTTGCTCAATAGAATCAGGACATTTCAAGCAAGAACGTGGGATGATCGTGTAATTACCATATTGTCTTTACCCCACTTTCTGTTATGTCTCCTTTTCTTAAGGAATAAACAGTACACTCTGAACAAGCAGACTTCAGTGAAAACAGCTAAAAATATGATAATTCTATAAAGTTTTATGTATGCTATTTTGTATCCATTATTGTATTTCTATGTGAGCACGGTGTTTATGCATGGAGGGATTAGGGAACAGTATAATATGCACATATGTGTAACCAGTACGACAATTTTATCAAATTTATGTTTGATAGAGGCCAAGTAGGAGCACTCTGCACACTCTGGTTCCAAATAAACAATGAAAGTACTCCGCAATAAATAAGTTTTTATTAGGTCCTGAAGGCTCTATTGACATTTTCTAAAATCTCCTATTTCACATCCGTAATTCCAGATCACAAATCATGGTTAAATGATCACTTGGATATTCGCCGGTGTGGGGTTGTCCATGTCCAAACTTAGTCATCTCCTCCTTTCCTGGCATTCTTAAAAGCCCTCTAATCTTAACACTATTCTCCTCTTCAAAAAGTTTTAGTGGATCTATACCTTTTTTATCGTCAAATTCCCATCTCTTAATGTAAAACAAATAATCTAATAATCCATTCCATGTATGTGCCCAGTTAGAAATCTCAGGCTCTCCTCTACAATTATCTAGACCAGCGTTTTCTGGATGTACTTTACCATAACCTACAGAATATAATGATATGGCTCTCATGTCAAGATTATTATGAAGTGCTTCGATATTCTTGACCATAGTAGCCTGTTCTTCTGTAGGATTAAACACATCTGGTACAGGCGTCTGTGGTTGATCCTTTCCAAACTTTTCGATATTACCACCTTCTTCATCGTCAGGATCGGTTTCTCCATCTCTTTTCTTAGAAAATTTGAATGACGTACTACATCCAATAACAGTATTTGCTCTCCCAGTGTATGTAATGGGTTTCTGTGTCATAGACAAGTATGGTGTGTCATACGGTTGAGAATTAAAATCACCGCAAAAGAAGGGGTACCAATGACTATCATCACCATCATTGTTCTCTTGTAAGACATTGACTCTGTGCATAAATTCTTTCATTTTATTCAATACAACATATGTTTGTCTAGTACGATCGTATGTACCGAACGGATGCCAAAACAGGTGAGTGGTACCAATTAAAATACCAGATTTCTTTGTATCGGGATACATTTCCAATACTTTCTTGGTGAATTTTAACGCCAATACCAGACCAACATTGTTTGTTGTCGTTCTTGTTGGGATATCTCCACTTGCCTCTTTATCATAATCAATCAACATTTTGTCAGACATGGTGAACAGTTCTCTCTTCCAAGCAATCGAAATCCCATGGTTCTTGGAGCCCTTCTTGTAAAATTGGGATTCGTAACCCATCTTTTCCAATTCTTCTTTCCAAAATGATTGGAATTGGATAGCATCCACCTCTTGAAGACAAATAACATCTGAACCATAGTGTTTAAATTTATTCAACAGGACTTTGGACCTACGAAACCATTTCACCGCATCTCCACTATCTGGAAATAACTTTCTTCTAATTAAGGCTTGAGCTAAACAATTATAAGTCATTAATGTGAAGTTGAACCCAGTCACGGGCTCATCCTCATGCAAAAGAAGCATTGGTCTCTTAATAAATTGCAATTCTGGTGGGAAATCTGGATCCAGGCCTTTCTTCAGCAGTTCATCCTTCTTAGTTTGTCTCAATAATTCTCTTTCCGCACGAATTCTTGCAATTTCCTCAGGAGATGGCTTACCCTTTCTACCCTTCTTGTTCGTTTTACCTTTCGTTTTAGTAGGTTTGTTATCAGTAGCGTCTTTTGGTTGAGCAGCGACATCTGATGCCGCAGCAGTTACGTCAGCGATGTCATTTTCACCCTTTGCAATGTCATTTTCGTTTGTCATAGTTTAACAGTGGATGAGTAGGTTACTGGATGCTATCAAATAATATCATGTTACCTCATCGCTTGATAGATATTTCTATTAAATCAAAATGATACTTTCTAAAGAAAACTTTTTTTTTTTTTAATTTCTTAATAAAGGTATATTATTAAAGTCTAAATACTAATGAAAAGAAAATGTTTATGAATATTTAATGCTATACTATTTACAAGCCAGGGGTTGGCATCTCCAACTCTAAATTATTTTCTAGGCAATCTATATTTATTATCTTACAATTATTGATCATGGAGCCAATCTTTGGATGAGGCATACCGCTAGGTATCTTCAAGCTGCCGCGAGCGAATGACATATCTGCAAAGACACATAGCAGCTTCCCATCAGAGGGATAGGATGTTACTATTACCTTAAAACGTTTGTCAGGATTCTTAGATATTTCCTTCTTCAAGTATGTTAATGTCCAATAACTGGACACGGTATTGGCTAGGGATTTTATGATATCGGATCTTGATTGAATATTCCATAACATAGATTCAATATCCACCTTCTTGAAAGCCAATTCCAAACCGTTTAGATGTCTGTGAATCTGGATGTGGTTTATTAAATCAGGTATTCTTCTCAAAGGTGATGTTACGGTCAGATATGATTTAGCACCTATCATTTTATGGGGTAATGGGGAACTGGCATAAATACTCGAATTCAGTAGTGGGGCTATCTTGGCAATATCTGTAATGTTTGGTATGTGATTCTTTTTTGTTTGTTGCTGTAACTTCATATAACTTGTGAAGGCTAGCGGGCCAAGTGACAAATCTTTATACGATCTATAAATCCCGGGAATATTGTTTTCTTTAAAATATTTGCCAGTAAATGTATTTGCAAGGATCATAAATTCAGAGACTAAAATTGTAGATGGAGATTCTACTTGGTCTTTGAACGTTATAACTGGTACTTTATCCTCATCTAAATCAACTTGAACTAACCCCTTGTTAAATCCTTCGCCAAAGATTATTGCATGATCTGCTTGAATCCTCTTATTCCTTAATCCTGTAGCTACTTTTAGCATCTGGCCCAAATCCTGTTTGACTGAAGTATCCACTGAGTAACTCTTATCGGATAATATTTGGTCTACAATATTGTATGTAACTTTGGGAAAGTTTGAAACATAACTTAGTTCCACTTTAAATGAATTGGTTACTAAATCCAGACTATCTTTTGCCATAACTACATCCACAGAAAATGTGATTGCCTTAGTCTTTTTGTTAGAATCCCCCATTCCCGTGAATTCAGTCACAGATTTCGGTAACATCGGATCGACCATATCGGGTAAATACGTTGTGAAACCTTTATCTAAGGCCAATTTTAATAAAGGGCTAGATATACCTTGACCTGTGATAGATTCTGGAAAAGCGGAAACCGGGTCTGCAATATGGACAAATATAGTAAATATATTAGGTGTTCTTTGTAAAATGGAAACACCATCATCGATCTCGTGGGCAACTTCTGAATCAATGCAGTAGACTGCTAAATCAGTGTAATCTGTTCTGTTATCGGTGAATTTGGTGTATTTCCTGGATTCTACGGAATCTAATGGGAACAGATACTCTGGAGCGCCAGGTTGGTATAATTCGAAAGGAAATTTGCTTTTGGCCATCATAGTCTTTAAATGGATATTATGTAGAAGTGGATTTCCATGTTGATATTCTGGGTTTATTTCTTTTAAAAGGTCAAAGCAGGAATCTCTAGTAATATCTCTATCTTGATATTTTGGTAGGTGTCTAAAAATCGTTGATATTATGGTGATAATGGGATTTCCTTTTATATTTTTAACAACATTCCCAGCACTGTAATCTTGCAACAATTTCAATATATCGGGATAGTCAGTCTGGGCTTCTTTAAATTTCATGTCTCGGACTAAGGTGGTAAATCTACCAATATGTTTGTAATTATCCTTTGATAGCCGATCAATTAATTTTTGATAAGATTCTTGTCTCCCTTTGATTGGTAAAATAGTGACAGATACCGGAGACAAAATAGCAGAATTGGTGTGTATATCCCCCCACATATTAAACACTTGTTGTTCTCTAACACCCCAATGGGTAGCTAGAAATGTTGAAGCATTAACATTAGTGTTAGTCTTGTCAAACGTTATTGACGATAAAGAGTATGTTGGGTCCTTATAACGATTTAAATCAAGGTTTTCTACCAATTGCACCAAATAAGTAAACGGTATTTCATAAGATTGTTCATCCCTTTGTAACCATCTATGTAACATTTTCAATTTTTTAATCACTATAGGTAATTTCAACCATGCCTCCTTAGTTATAGTAGATGTTGGTGGTCTCGTTACGTTTTCTCTGACAATGTGTGGTAAGATCACAGTAGCACCTCTATTGTCTCTAATGGTACCAATTGATTCGTATCCATGATGAGGTTCCCTTTGAACAATGGTATCAACTTTCTCAGAAATTCTAAAAGGTATTCTTAATTGAATCTCATATCTAGAATTAAATGTAATATTACCATTTCCAGTAACAAATGTGTACCTGGGATCCTCCACAGAATGTGGTAAACCTACACACATAGATAATTCATGTGGACGAGATTTGAGAAGTACCAAATCACCGATTTGTAATGGTACATTCCATAGCATACCATAATCAAATGAATAGTTATGTATGTTAGCCAGCTTAATATCTTGAAGGCTGCCTATTCTATGCACCCATTCTTGGGATGGTTCTAGATATCTAGTCTTATATCTTTGGTAGAATTCTTGATCAATTTCAGGTAATTGTTTAATTTTTGTACTGGGTTCCAAACCATGAGTTCTATTTAAAAAAGTGGCATTAATTAGATCGATCTCCCTCTGGGTTAACATTTTTTGATTTTGTTTCCAAGGTGTAGTCGGAGGAATGTGTCCTAGATAAGGTTTAACAGTGGTATCCTTTATATTGATGGATCTTTTCCTTCTTTTCACTACATTTCTTTGTGTGATTGGATATATATGAAATGCTCGACAAATCACACTCTTCTTCAAATAAACTATTCGAAGTTGACCAGTGGTTGGAACCATCCTAAGTGCGCGGTGTGATGATCTTCTCTGTGTAACTTGCATGTATTTAAACAACAGCATAGAATAATCCCAGTAAAAGAATTAAATCAACAATTTGAAAAGATCGCAAATCTAGTAATCTCGAAGAGATTTCTACCAGAATAGATCCACAACATATTCAGGGAACGAGATTAACACAATGGTACAAGTGCAACCTTCTAGATGGTTACACACATGTATAACTGGGATTGGTAATATGGAGCCACAATATAGCGCCACAAGACATAATGTCGGAAACGTAATGGTAAGGATGATCCAGGAACAATGGTGCCCAGAAAAGAGTTTCCAATCAGTACCAGGTTTCAAGGGAATCCAATATGTTTCGCTACGGCATAAGGACTACCCAGACCATACAGTAAGTTTATTATTGTGTACTGGTGGGTACATGAACCAAATTGGCCATCTTGTGGTCCCACTATGGCGGCGGCTATGTTCCAAACAGGGCCACAAGACACAGCTTGTAGCAGTTCACGATGAGTTGGATAGACCGTTGGGGGCAGTCCAACTGAGGAACCCCGGGACCAGTTCCAGAGGCCACAACGGGTTGAAGAGTCTTACTGCATGTTACGGACCCAATTTCTACAAGTTGGGTATAGGAATAGACCGCCCCGTGAGCCGTTCCCCCACAGAGGTGGCCCAATACGTGCTAGCACGGTTCCCAAGAGGGTCTCTGACCACTCTACGGCAGGTGTCGTTGCCCCTAGCCTTACAGAAGCTCGAGACACTGTTTCACCATTAGATATCCTTCCCCACCTTCCCTCTTTTCTTATCTTTTGCTAATTTCATCTTCCCTATAATCCTTTTTGGATTGGCTTTTTTTTTTTATTTTTATTCTTGTTATAGGGCAGAGAGTTAAACGATGGGCAAAGGAAATAAAGAGAAGCCAAAGACGAAATTTGGCGAAAACACCGAAAGGGGAACCACCAAAATGGGCTCATTCCAATGGTATATAAAGAGGGCATCTTGAATAATACTACTTTAATCCATGAAAAGACCCAAACAACAAAGAATAATCGTCCATCTCAAGAATGAGTAAATATTTGGAACTTTTATTGCATCCACATGAATTGGTCTCTGTGATTCAATTGAAATACGTGAGAAAACCATTATTCACCATCAAGGACACAATATCCACTCCAGATTTAAAAGAATGTTATCAGTTATTAAATTTGACCTCAAGATCATTCGCTGTGGTGATTATGGAATTACATCCCGAGTTAAGAAATGCTATAATGTTATTCTATTTAATTCTACGTGCTTTGGACACAGTGGAAGATGATATGACCATTGATAATAAAGTGAAAATCCCACTTTTACGTCAGTTTCATACTAAATTGACATTGAGTGATTGGTCATTTAATGGAAATGGTCCCCAGGAGAAAGATAGAAATGTATTAGTTAAATTCCCTTGTATATTACATGAATATCATAAATTAAACGGGAAGTATCAAAATGTGATCAATGAAATTACTAAAAAGATGGGGAATGGGATGGCAGATTATATTGAAAATGATCAATTCCAAAAAGATGGCATTCAAACTGTGGAAGATTATGATCTTTATTGCCATTATGTTGCGGGGCTCGTTGGTGATGGATTAACTCAATTAATTGTCTTGGCAAACTTCGGATCCCCACAAATTTTAAAAAATGATTCATTATTTGAAAGCATGGGTCTTTTCTTACAAAAGACTAACATCATTAGGGATTATTATGAAGATTTACAAGATGGGAGACAATTTTGGCCCAAAGAAGTTTGGTCCCAATATGGTACCACTTTAGATTCCTTCACAGATGATGAACTCAGGGGAGTATATTGTATAAATCACTTAGTGTTGAATGCAATGAGTCACATTGAAGATGTGATGACGTATTTAAGTTCCATTACAGAACAATCTACATTTCAATTTTGTGCTATCCCACAAGTAATGGCTATTGCCACTTTGGCTGAAGTGATGAATAATCCGAAAGTGTTGCATGGAAACGTTAAGATTAGGAAATCTACTACGTGTTCATTAATCCTTGAGTCAAGAACATTTAAAGGTTGTGTTAATATTTTCCAATATTATTTACGTGTAATGAGACATAAATTGAAAGTTAATGATCCGAATTACTTAAAATTTAATTTACGTTGTGGTAAAATTGATCAATTTTTTGAAGAAATGTATCAAGCCAATTTACCCCCCGGAATTAAACCTAATAAGACGCCAATTTATTTACAAGTTCAGGAAAGATCTGGATGGGATGAAAAAGTGGAATTGGATGTATTAACTGGGGAAAACTTATTGATACAAAGAATTATGATCAGTAGTATAGCTTTAATTTTATCAGTGGTAATATATTGTTATACTTAAATACTTATTAGACACATACATACAAATAAGAGATATTAAATCTTTTCACCGAATAAAGTCTTTAAATTGGATTTTGGTTTCTTTAAACCTGATTTGTTTTTATTATTATCGTTTCCCCTCTTCAATGGAGGAGGAATCACCGGGTTAATAATCTTGTATAATCTTAAATCTGATCCCTTCACTTTATTACCTTTAGTCTCATACCATATATGAAGGGTATGTGTCAACGAACCATCAACCACAGAGGAATAATTTGTACCATAGGAAACATGATCATCAAATCCGTATCGTAAATTGGAAACCAGTTCTAAACAATCTTTCAAAATGGGTATATCATCAATGGGGGTATCCTTTGGTATACAAATTGATAATAAATTTGGTAAGACAGATAATAAATCATATAAAATTTTCACATTGGGTAAAAATGTAATAGATATGCGTCTTAACTCTGCCCATTTGGAATTTCTTTGTTTGGTTAATTTTAAATAACTTATCCATTGCCTTAGAACACGTTCTGTCTCTATGGCTGAGAAATCAAGATGTAGAATATGAATCGGACCATAATGTGGTAATCTTTCCATACCTCTTATATATGATGTGAACGTCAAGTGTATTGGTGGTGCCATCCTTGAGCGAAAATTTTGTTTAACGTATTGATCTAATTGAGTGAATAAGAATTCAAATGGTGTAGATTCATTTAATGAGAATATCAAAGTTGGTGGTATTGCATTAAATTGTATTAATTTTGTATTCAATTTAAATAAAAAGGATAAATTATGATGAGTGGCACGTATCTCTCTCCAAACATATGCCACAGATGGTAAATTTGGTAATGCCTCTAATAGAGCCCAATCTCTAGTATAAAAATTTGGATAAGAATCTAGAGTCCTCAATTGTTCTCTCAATTGTTCTGTAATAATTTGACAACATTTTTCCTGTAATGGTGATAATTGACTCGGAATTAAGAAACATAAATCCATGGAACTAACAGGAACACCCTCTACAGCAGACATCCTTAACCCTGCAATAGAATACCCCAGTCCTTACTGTGTTTTCACTGTCATATCATTATCGCATATACCTTCTACCTTGATCACAGTATCGACTTCTTCATAGTGAAAAAAAAATTTCACCTTTTATCAAAAACGTGAATATATCCCCCAAAATACAGAGGATAAGACAGCCTGTCGGAGAGACTGTACTCCATCAGGGAGTTCTATGCCCAACCATACTGTGAGTCACTACCAGCTACTGCAACAATAACCAGACCGTGTATAATACCCTCTGTATAGTATAACAACCGCAGCAAATCAACGTTGGAACTCCGTCTTTTGACACATTTTTTTTCCCCTGGAGGAAATAATAATTGTATAAATAGCAGTGGGATGAAATAGTTGCAACAAGTGCTGTATTCGTAGTAGAGATACCCAGTACAACAAGAGACAATCAAACAAGCAAGAATGTCTATGCCACCAGGTCTGTCCCAGATCAGCACAAAGAGGCACTATAAGTTCCGCAACTGGGCAGGGATCTATTCCGCCAGGCCTCAGTTGTATTTCCAACCAGCAACAGTGGAAGAAGTTATTCAAATCGTGAAACAAGCTAATGAAACAAATCATAAAGTTACCGTCGTAGGGTCTGCACATACCCCAAATACGTTGTGTATGACCAATGACTGGATGGTAAGTCTAGATAAAATGAATCATGTCTCTTCTTTAGAAGCTGAACAAAATGATTATGCTGATGTCACCGTGGAGGCAGGCATATCCAGTCATGATTTAAATAAATATTTATCCGATCATGGATATGTTTTACAAAATTTACCTTCAATTAATACGCCAACTATTGCAGGGATGATCTCTACGGGGACACATGGATCCTCCGCATATCATGGTCTTATCTCCTCTCAAATTGTCAGTGTGACTTTGATTAATGGCCGGGGGGAGTTGGTCTACGTAGACTCCACAACACAACCAGATCTCTTTAGAGCTATGCTTTTATCCTTGGGTCAAATAGGTGTTATTGTGAAATTGACAATAAGAGTAGTTCCGAAATTTAACTTAAAAGTAACACAAGAGATTATTGATTTCTCTAAATTAATTGAAATGTGGGATTATTTATGGATCTCTACTGAATTTATTAAAATTTGGTGGTATCCATATAATCAAAAATGTGTCATTTGGAGAGGTGCAAGAACAACAGATTCTGTAACACCGGTCAAAGAAAAACCATTCTTATCAAAACGAATTTATCGTACCTTATATGAATTAATGTTATGGGTCTCTACTCAATTTTGTGGGAAATTAACCCCTTGGATTGAAAAATGGGTGTTTAAGAGACAGTTTAAACATTTAGGTGGACTCGGTCAAATGGATCCACAAATAATGGCATCCATTGATGCATTCACTT
>JAJLXW010000602.1:15333-45800 GCA_030571515.1 Monosporozyma aquatica
TCACTTTAGATTGTCTATTTTCACAATTTGTAGATGAATGGGGGTGTCCATTAACTGAAGGTCCCGAGGTGTTATCTAAAATAAACAACATAATCGATCATGGTGCTCAAACAAACCAATTTTATGTTCATGCCCCCATTGAGATTCGCTGTTCAAATACTACTTTGCCTGATTCATTAGAGCCAAATGTTGCCGAAAGGACTCAAGTGACAAAGGGCCCCATCTATGGTAATATTTTACGTCCATATTTAGATGCCACTTATAAGATGGCAACCTATGTCCCTGTCGGGGACGTGACAAATAATCAATTGACTTTATTTATTAATGCTACAATGTATAGACCATTTAGATTCAATTCTAAAGTCGGAACATGGTTCACTCAATTTGAAACGGTAATGAAAGACGCAAATGGTAAACCACATTGGGCCAAGAATTTTATTGGTTCAGATGACTTAGCAATCACTACTACTACTGTCGAAAATACAAAGAAATATAAAGATTACCAATGTCGTGGGTTAGGTAAATTCTTCAAAGAAAAATATCAAAATGATTTACCAGAATTTCAAAGAGTTAAATTAGAAAATGATCCAAACGGTATCTTTGAAACAAATAAAGATTGGTTAATTCGTAATGCCATTGTAGAGTGATTTTTTCAGCTTTTTTTTATGTTAATTGTTTAAGAATATATACCTATATATTTATAATATAATGAAATTTATTTTTAATTATGCTATGGGCAATTGTAGTGGTGTTGGTATGGCATTTTTATCTTTCTTTTGGAAATCTGATCTCATCAATATGCCGTTAGTGTAAAATATTTTAACTTTGCTTTGAAAATTCCTTACAAAAGGTTAAATTTTAATTTTGAAAGAAAAACTCCGTATTAAAAAATATGTAAGGGATCTGAGTTTGTGCTATATATTCTCAGTGAAGAATCTGCACAAAGGAGTAACCAAACTATCAGATACTAGATAGTTATAATATATAAAAGATGGGACTGTTTTGGGAAGAACTGGAAGCAATGTGGTACGGATGGCCTTATAGTTATAAATTGATTGCCAGTTTAATTCTCTTACTGATCATAATTATTGAAATAATATTAATAATAAAGGGCAGGAGTTTAACGCATCCAATCACTAAAACACCTTCAATAAACCCAATCGATTGGACCACATTACAATTCATGTACAAGAAACCACTCTCCCCTGATACTGCATTATATAGATTCAAATTGAAAAATGCTAATGAGATCTTAAATATCCCTGTAGGGCATTATGTCGATGTAAGAGCTTTCATTAATGGGAAGGAAGAAATAAGACATTACACCCCAATTTACGCTACAGAAAATATTGGTCATTTGGATCTCATTGTGAAGACATATCCTAAAGGTCGGGTTTCAAAATATTTTACCCTTTTAAAACCAGGTAACTATATGGAATTTAAAGGTCCCATGGGCGAATTTAACTATGAAGATGATCATACCACTCAATTAGGCCTTATTGCCGGTGGGTCTGGAATAACACCCATTCTTGAAGTATTAAAAGAATATATGTACAATCCAAAAAGGTTAGAAAGGGTATGTTTAATTTATGCCAATGAAACATTTAATGATATCTTATTAAAAGATGAATTAGATGAGATGATGCAAGAATATCCTGAATTTGAAGTTCATTATATTTTACATTATCCGCCATCTCCATCAGATAAATCATGGACTGGTGACGTTGGCTATATTACTAAAAAGGAAATGGAAGAATATTTACCAGAATGTACAGACGAGCACAGATTATTAATTTGTGGACCACCAGAGATGATAAATATGGTTCTAGGATTTGCAAGAAGTCTTGGTTGGAATAGTGGATACCAGAAATCTAAAGGTGATAATAAAGTGTTTGTATTTTAAAACCAATGTAAATAAAGTCTTTCCTATAAATATATATTGTAAATACGGGTTTCTCCTTTTGCTTATTAATAGTTAATAATATTTCTCTTTTAATCATTTATTTTTATTCAATCTCACTTAATGATAATGCAATGGCTAACGCTAAATCTTCGTCATCTTCAGCGTTTAGATGCGAAGAAGAAGAAGAAGAAGATGTTGTATTTGTATTTGTAGGTACTCTTGACTGAGGAGTTGCTGCACTATGAGACAGTGGTAACTGATTTCTAGGCACTTGACGAGATACAGTAGCAGCAGCAGCAGCAGCAGCAGCAGTAGTAGTAGTAGTAGAAGTAGAAGAAAGAGGAACAGATGGAGATGTAGTTGAAAAGTGTTGTTCATGTTCTTGTCTTGATAATTCTAATATTCTTCTTAATTCTTGATCATCATTTTCTTCAATGGGCATCTCTTGTTGTAATCTTTCCGATTCTTCAATGGCCCGACGTAACTGTTCATCTTCATCATCAAGTTGTAGCCTAGAAGAGGAAGAAGGTGGCTCGGATTGTTGTGATTCTAGTAAAGCAATTCTTAAATTAATATCTTCCTCATCGTCAGCACCATTCTGTAGAACGTGATTATATGGTGTATCTCTATTTAAGTCACCACCATATTCATTTAATAATCTTGCATTTTCATTAATTCTCCTTTGATTTAAATCTTCTTCTTCATCGAATAATTGTCTTGCAGTATTAATATTAATATTCCATTTATTACTCAATGCCTGATGATGATGTGTTGATTTACTGCCGCGTCCATGAGAATGACGAATGGGACCTTGTGTCCCGGTATGCTTATGAGTTGGATTGAATTGATAATAATTTAGGTTATTAGATGTAGTGGTAATAATTTTATTATCAAAAATTCTAATAAATTGGGTTAATTTATCTACTTTGGAAACAGTCTTCAAGAGATCCCCCGTAGTTGGATCAATTATTTTCAAATTATCTTCTAATGTAACGGCAAGGATAGTATTATTTATTTGACATGAAGTGATAATCTCATTAAAAATTAATCTTTTATGTAATCTTAATTTTGTTGGATCTGTAGATAATGATTCACGAATATTAATATTAATATATCATTAGATTCTAACACTATAGCAATATAACAACCATCGCCTCCAGCAAAAGCCAACTCCTGTCGTTTTAATGCTGTGGGTTCATCAATGTAAACATCTTTTATTCTTTCCTGTGTTATAGAGGATTCTGTGCGAGTATTGTCATTATCCACATTTATCTGGTAAGTTTTGCAATGACCCAAATCACTGTTTGGATCCATGGAAATCACGTAAATGGTAGTAAGAGTGATCAATATTAAGTTCATGGCACCATAATCAATTTTAATAAAATGGAAATCATTAATTTTCAGTTGTGGTGGTAATGAATGATCCAATGTGATAACTGAATCTGGATCTCGATTCAGGATAATATATATTTGTAAATGGGAATCGATGGCTATGGTATAGTTTTGATTATCTCGATTAAAGATAAATAACTTTATAATCGGGGCAGGACGAAGGGTCAATTGATATCTGGAGATTAATTTAGTGTCTTGCCACCAACATAATTCTCCCGATTCACTCCCCGATACACACATGACATGTTTCTTGCCCTCTTGATCCATGGGGATAATGTTAATGGCGGTGACGCAGGATTGATTTTGATGAGTATCATTAAATTCTACCACAGGTTGTAGAAATGATTTATTGGTTAATAGTTTGGCAAACACTCTACCATCAAATCTACCGAAAACAGCGGCATGAAGATTAAAATCCATGGTAGAACAACCTTGTGGTGTAGTACATGGGATATAAGTGAATTTTGATCTTCTATTAGTGCAATGAGAGGCATTATTTAATTGTGCCACTGTAATGATCCCATCATTATATAGATAACAACGTGGATATTGGAATATGATTCTTTCAATTTGTGGAGTCTGGATATGTCTATATGGATTGATTGTATATTTATTTTTCACCACTTTATTATGTTTCCAATCTTGTAAAGCATATTTACGTTGATAAAACTCCTTATAGTATTCCGGTTGACGTGAAATGGAGGGGAAACACAGTGTAGAAAGTTTATTTAACGTTAATTTCTTCCAAAACTCCTGATCATGAAGTAAAGTGTGGAAAAAGGTGTTTATGGACTGTAGAACCAAAATATCGGGCTCTTCCAAAAAGGAACAGATATTGATCAGCACTTCGAGAGGCAACTCCTGCAACGATTTTGTACCCATCTGAACTTCAGTCACTGTATGTATGCTTTATATACTGTATATATACTCTCCACTATATACTTCTACTTAATTAACCACTATCTCATCTGTGAATTAAAGATTTCTTCAAAGGTCAAATTTCAAAACTGCGAATATAAAGTATTGGGGAACCCATATTATAAGAGATTTCCTCTATATATATATATATATTTGGATAACCATCAGTAGTAACCCTAAGGATACATCTGTACATTCACAAGACATCAAGAAGTCTTCAAGAAGTAAGCGCTTTATATACCTCGAGGCTGCAAGAACGACAGGCATAATTCGTTAAGAACCCCAACAAACGACGTGGAGACACCGGAATTAATCAAGAACGAACTCCAACCCAAAACATATATAAAGCCAGGGTATTTAGTACTATCAACTAGTAGTGTTATCATCAGTGGCAATAACAACTACAAACGTCAATATCAACATGACCAAGAGACAGAGATTAGAGAACACAAAAGACGGTAACAACGTGGCCACGTCATTAGCGCCAGCCGCTAACGTGGGGATTAAAGGTTTACAACTGTATATCCCACAACAATATGTCTCCCAGGAGGAATTAGAGCAACATGATGGTGTCTCCAAGGGGAAATACACCATTGGGTTGGGACAGACTAATATGGTCTTTGTCAACGACAGAGAAGATATCTATTCTATGGCTTTGACCGTGGTCAACAATTTGCTAACCACTTATAACATTGACAAAAGTACCATTGGGAGGTTGGAAGTTGGGACAGAGACTTTGTTAGATAAGTCGAAATCTATTAAATCTGTGTTAATGCAATTATTTCAAGACGATGACACTACGACAAATGGTGATATCGAAGGTGTAGACACCATAAATGCTTGTTATGGGGGCACAAATGCCCTTTTCAATGCTGTAAATTGGATCCAATCACAGGCATGGGATGGCAGAGATGCCATTGTGGTATGTGGTGATATTGCCATTTATGAAAAGGGTCCTGCAAGACCTACAGGTGGTGCCGGGATGGTAGCTATGTGGATAGGACCTAATGCACCTTTAGTCATGGACCCTGTGAGAGCGTCTTATATGGAACATGTCTATGATTTCTTCAAACCTGATTTAACATCAGAATATCCTGTGGTACAGGGACATTATTCATTAATCTGTTATATTAAAGCCTTGGATCAAGCTTATTCAAATTATAAGAAGAAATTTACCCATACAGATAATACTAGTATCACCATCACTGATTTATTTGATTATAATGTATTCCACGTCCCCACATGTAAACTGGTGACCAAATCATTTGCAAGATTATTATATAATGATTGGTTACAAGATCATTCTTTATACCCTGAAGTGGACGTGACTTTAGCTGAGTTGACTTATGAGGATTCATTAACCGATAAGCGGATTGAAAAAACCTTCTTACCACTTGCCAAGGACTTGTTCGAGAAACGTGTGAGACCGGGATTAACTGTCCCAACGAACACAGGGAATATGTATACTGCATCTGTATTTGCCTCATTGGCCTCTTTATTACATTTCACCAAGTTAGACCTTGGTGACACCATTGGTCTTTTCTCCTATGGGTCAGGGATGGCAGCATCATTATATTCATTTACTGTTCGTGGTGACTTGACTGAATTGGTTAAAACATTGGACTTGGATTCCTGGTTCCAAAGAAGAATTAAATTGACTCCCCAGGAATATGAGAATCAATTGCATCAAAGAGAAAAGATCCATTTACAAAAGGACTATAAACCGGATGGCACTACCGTGTACATTGCTAGTGGCACATATTACTTAACAGACATAGATTCCATCTACCGTAGGAATTATGTCATTAAAGAATAACCTTATATCTAGTATAACTAATATATATGATCTATTTAATTTAACTTGCTTATAAAAAACACAAAACTAACATAACAGCATCTGGCCATACAAACTACAGTACAAACCACACATGCCTTGAACCACATAAGCCATGGACCCTGGTGATCAGTGGTTCTACACTACGGGGATCTGTGATTCTCACCTGTTCTCGCATCTGATTGGTCCATTGCCCATCTTCCTATACAATTTCATCAAATTTCAAAAATTGAACGAAGTCCAAATTGAAATTGAAATATAAAGAAGAACTCATCTCAAAGAGTCAGAAATATCCATTCGATAAACACACTCTATATCCCAACAGACTAGCCAAACAACCCACTTTCACACCACAATGGCATTCAAGTCCTTCAAGAACAAGATCCCAAGGGCTAAACATTACCACCCCTCTACTAATGCCGCCACATCCACAAATCTAAATAATAATACAACGAATAATAATACTACTACTACTACAAATACAACAGCTGCCACTACAACTCCATTCTTTGACAGTTCATACCAGATATATAAGAGGAGAACACATACCCAGAATACAACTGCTGGGAACACTCGCCGTAACAACAATAACGGCAATAACAACACTGCTTATAGATTGAATGATAATAAGAGATCACAGGGGAATGATAAATCTTCACAACATTATCCAAGTTTACACCCAATCATATCGGCAAACACTAATTATATTGAACATCCCAACAGTTATTATTCGCAATTAAATAATAATAGTGGTAGTCCTAGTAATAATAATAATAATAATAATAATATAACGACACCCATTGGCAATCCTAATTTTTCCCCTGATACTACCAATTCACATACTATAAATAATAATTCCTCTTTAAATTATTCCAACATCCATAAGTCTACCACACAATATCCTCACAACACATATGCACATACTAATATTCCTTTATTCAATGTCTTTGATCCCGCAAATGTACAGAGTACATCTACAAATTTAAATACTAATCCAACTACCACTACATTGTCCTCCAACGCAATAGATAATAGCCCAACAAACAAATATTCATATCAACCGCGTAAATGTGGCACTGAAGCAGATATTATGGATGATAGAAATCCATGGGATGAAGATATGGAAAATGATTTAAATCCACAATCCTATTTAAAAATTCATTGTGAAAAAATTAATGAATGCTTCCAATTGGGTCAATACAATAAGATCAACTCTTTATATCAATCCTTGAGAAGAAATAATTTAATACCACCAACTGACATATATGAAAAGATTTTCATCTCATTCCATAAGAGATCATTTGATCAAAATAATCAAAATTTAAATGACAAAATGTGGCAATTATTAAATTGTTATCAAGATATGATTAATAATAAATTAAAACCAAATGCCAAGATTTATAATATTTTATTATTACAAATTTTTAAAAATTCAATTATTGCCATCGAGACAAATAATTTAAATGGTCTTGATTTCTTTAAGATTGGTTCTGAATTATTAACAGCAGTGACTCAAAATAATAAAATTTCAAATGAAACCATAAATTATTACTTGTTAGCAATGAATCTATATGCTAGAGAAACAATTATGAGAGTAAATAATAATAATAATAATAATAATAATAAAGATTATACCATCACAGCTAATAAAACTTCCAGTCCCATAAACTCCACAATTATACCGGATTTAACACAATTGAAAAATAATTTAATTGAATTATCTTCCATCGTTTATGAAAAGGATTCCTTTTTTTTCCTAAATCTAATCAATTTAGCTAATTTGAAAAATGATTTGACAATGATTAAATTCCTTTATAATGAATTTTTATCCCTTTTACCCATGGAATCATCACATTCTCTAAGAGAAAATCAATTTGAAATCTATTCTATGTTTATCACAGCATTTATTGAAACAGGAGAATTAACATTGGGGATGAAAATGTTTGATAAGATTATAAATGAAATCAGAACTAAGAATGGATCTTCCAAAATGATAAATATGGTTCTATCAAATTTTATCATTTCATTATCAAAATTAGATGCCAAAAAGGCTTATTCAATATGGTTTGAATTTAATAAATTAGATTGGACACCTGAGTTTTCTTATGAATTTTACCTACTTTTACTATCTAATTGTTTCCATGATTGGAACTTAACTACTAAAATTTACAATTATATTTACCCCATGGAAAGAGCGTTTAATTCCAAGAATAATTTCCAACAGATGAGTAAATTTAGATTAAATTCAAAGACAAGTTTATCCACATACCTTTTATACCCTATCCATACCGAAAATGTCATCAATTCTCTTATGGATTACGCCTTACAATTAAAAGATTCAGATATCATTATGAAATTATTAGAAGAATCTATGATTAAAAATTTCCCATTTGATTTACATCTATACCCATTTATCTTTAAATTTTTAAATGAATTTAATGTCCCAGAGGATTATTTAATCAGATTCATACAAGTTCACGGCAATTTACAGACAAATTTGCCATTTTTAACCTCATTTACCAATATCTTTAAATCGAATGAACTGTTAATGAAAATTTATCAAATGCCTTTTTTCCAAGAAATCTGTTCAAAATTAAATTTTGCTATCGATTCAATCAATCATGCCCCATTAGCAGGCCTAATTTCAATTATGAAGGCAGTTTGGAACTCTCCGCATACTATTGCTTCCTATCCATTATTATTGAAGATTCATGGGATCATTATTACCAGAATATTTGATTTTGATACGCTAGATCCCACTATGGTGCAGGATATGGAATTACAACAACAACAAACTTCTGGTCATACAAAACAAATGGATCAATTCATGGAATTTAAAGATAGGGTATTGGATTGTTTCACGAAGTTTGTAAAAAATTATAAGAGGTTCAATCTAGATCCAAGTGATATTGATCCTGTGGTACCACAAGCAGCCAAATTTATCTCCACATTAAGACAAGAATATATTGATTATTTCGCTCACCCAGGTGACTGGGATAAAAATTATCCACTATCACTTGGTTCTGCAATTAGAGTATCAACAAAGACTGGTATCAAAGAATATGAAACTTTAGCTTCGAATGGTTACTGCTTTGATTATGACACTTTGAAAGAATTGATAAAACATAATTATTATAATCAGGGTATAATCAATAAGTTCCTGGAATTTTCTCAAGACGATATTAATGAATTAAAATTCTCTAGAAATTTATTAATAAGTAAATTAAATGTGGAAGATATTGAATCTATGGTTATCTTGAAGGGACCAAATTTCCAATCATGTGTATTACCATATTTGAATGAGATGTCCTTAATTAGAGTCATGAAATCATTGACAACCGTTAATAAAGAAACGTTTATTCAATTGGTCAATTTCCCCTATGGATTTAAACACATTTCCAAGCAGGCAGAATACAAACAGTTTATTAGTTTCATCTATGAACAATTATTTGAAAGTGAATATTATGATTTAATTTTGGAATTGAATGAAACGTGCCCTGTATTGAATTTAGAAATTCTGCTAGAATCATGTATTAGATCGTCAAACCCAAGAAATGTTGATAGATTTGTTCCTTTATTCCAGAAATTTCAAAATGATCCCTTACTGTTAACGGATTTACAAAAGATAAGAATTGAAGCTGAATATTTAATTGTTAAGGGTCAGATTAAAGAAGCTGCCCAATTATTGGAATGTCATAATCATAATAATGATGTGGATTTGATGAATCTCTACTCCTTCACCACGTATATCCAAAGTTTCCATAGTAATGTAGTGGAATTTAAGTACGCTCCTACTACTACGATTCAGTTGGCTAATATGCTTTCAACATGTACTTCATTCATCAATGTCTTACACAACTATGATCACTGGAAGAAGTCATTCATCCAAGAAAAATTTACTAATGAAGAGATCCTAGATCAAATGTTACAAAACTTAATTGACGCGGCAAAATTATTTCAACGTGAAAATTCATTCAACAGTAATATTAAGAGAATGTTGAATGAGAAATTGAAGACTTTTTATAGATTCAAATTGTTCCTAAAGAATCCTTATGTCACCACAGAGGAACTAACACACTTAATTCGTATTTGGCAACTAGTGAACCCATTATCTATTGATCATTTGTTCAACAACATTTGTGAGACTGTGTATTTGAACCAGGATCAGTTTGCAGAAGGTATTCTTACATTGCAGGGTAATTTGACGTGGGAATTTGATATTGACACTTTATCCTTTGTCCTGGAGGAGATTGGTATCTGTTTTGCTATGGATGAACAGAAGCTGAGCCATTTGAATGCTTTCCAAGATGCTATTCGCAAACAAACAGTGTCCACGTCAGTAGATTCCACGGACACTGCAATCTCAGTTTAACTACGCTCTTTGTTCTTTTTTTTCATTCTCTAAGCAAAGACATCATAATGTATAGAAGATATAGACTATTTACACACATTACATATATATTTTAACCTGACTATTTTTGTTCTTTTCGATCTCGAGAATGCACTTTTTCACCATTAATTGGATAAAAGTTAGATTTAGCTTCATTTTAGTAGTTTTTTCCCTTATGAAAAAACAATCTAAGTGTTCGAAAAAAAAAATAGTGAGACTTGGATTAAAGCGAACTTTCAATTTGTAACAGTGGCAAAACCCAACACAAGTTTGAATAATTGGGAATAGAAGAACCCGTCCACATTGTGAACTTTTCATTAATATATTACTATGACTGATAGATACGCTTTCTCCTTAACCACTTTTTCTCCAAGTGGTAAATTGGGTCAAATTGACTATGCTTTAGCTGCCGTGAATCAAGGTGTCACATCTCTGGGGATTAAGGCTACCAATGGTGTAGTGATTGCCACCGAGAAGAAATTATCATCTCCACTAGCTTTAACGGAGACACTATCTAAAGTAGAGTTGATTACACCGGATATTGGGGCTGTTTATTCGGGTATGGGTCCAGATTATAGAGTGCTGGTGGATAAATCAAGAAAAGTGGCTCATACAGAATATAAGAGAATTTATAACGAATATCCACCAACTAAGATATTGGTATCAAAGATTGCTGCTATTATGCAAGAAGCCACTCAATCTGGTGGTGTCCGTCCCTTTGGTGTATCTTTGTTAGTGGCGGGTCATGATGACAATAGGGGGTTCAGTTTATATCAAGTGGATCCATCTGGTTCATATTTTCCTTGGAAGGCTACTGCCATTGGTAAAGGTTCTACTGCCGCAAAGACTTTCTTAGAGAAAAGATGGAACGATGAATTAGAATTGGAAGATGCTATTCATATTGCTCTTTTAACTTTAAAGGAATCCGTGGAAGGTGAATTTAATGGAGATACCATAGAGATTGCTGTCATTGGTGAACCAAATGAAGATCTATTAGGTTATACAGGTGTCCCACAGGATAAAGGACCAAGATTCAGAAAGTTAACTCCACAAGAAATTAACGATAGATTACAAGCTTTATAATGACGGAATAAAAAAGAATAACAATTATCTATATGTAAGTACGTATGCATATACATGCTATTAGTATATGTTAAATCCATAACCTTATTCATATGTATTTTTTAATTTGATATCATTATTGTATTTTAAGATATGATCTACTTAGCTATTTTTAGCAAAATATAATCCTCTTTAATACTAATCATCCCGTTGCGTTGGTGACAAGAAAAAGATAGACATAGATGATATCAAAAGAAAGTGAGGAAGCTTTTTTGCAAATATCGTGTATATGCTCATGATACCAACTATTAGATACGCTAATGTGGAAACTAGCAAACATAAAAAGAAAAGACCATTGAAGTTGGACCAATTAGAAAGCAAAATCATGACTATTATTGCTATTAGACATCTAAGCCACATATATATTTTTAACATAACTCTATGTAACAAAGAACATTAAACCAAAATAAGAAAGTAAAGCGAAACATTTTCCTCCAACTCTCTTCCTTTTCACTAATGGGGGATATTAAATTATTTTAAGGAAGAGTATAAAGTTGTTCTTTGGATTCTCATGAGGTATTAAAAAACCAACAAACAGCTTTAAACTAGTTAATCTCACACATTGGGCTTCCTAAAAAGGATAGGAGCTTCCAATGACCTCCTATAACAATAGGTAAACTGATTATAAAAACCAATACATACGTTATGGAAACAATAAATGTCAAAACAGTAACGTAGTCTGAAGATTTGTTTAATTGAGTCATTAATTTGGTGTTGCCATGATGTTTGTTAAGGTTACGTTTCTGCCCATGGAACCTATACAGCTCGATATCAAATGTGTCAGGGTACCAAATAAGAAAAATAAATAATAAGCGCTTCTGGGACTAACTATATATCATGCCTATATAATAGCATAATGAGATAAGAGCACCACTTATTATCGAAAAAAAATGGATTTGCAAGTTAGCAAATATTAGAAGACTAAACATTGCTGGTAATTTCATCAACATTTACCAAATTCAAGAATTCTTCAACTGGACATGTCTTAAGTTTGCTATATTCTCTTTCTATCAATCCAAGTAAAAAATTCAGTCCATAGGAAGTATAGAGTGTTAGAAACTCGCATAAAAACTATTATCAGAGTTCATTCACGTTCAAATCAGTTCAAATGTATTATCTCATATTGATCGTTAGGTTAAATCTAATATTATGTAGTTATTTGCTTTATTGTAATAAAGTAGTTTCATAAGTAATACCAATTGTCGTAATTAGTCTTAAGGAAGTATAATAAATATATCATGGTTAAACTTGGATAAAGGGTTCTGGCGGATATAAAATTTCGGTCAGAATGAAGTTTCCAGTTTATAGCAAAATAATTCAACCGTACAGTAAAATATTTATATATGTATAAAGACAAAGAATTTGATAATTAAAATGTTGAACAAATGGCAGATGAACAATGGGATCAACATAATCTGTACCTCAATAATAAATCAGCAAAGCAGCCGTGAGACTGAAAGAAAAATCAGAACGATTATTGAAGATATGAGAACGTTGTTACTTCAATCAAGACTTCCTTTTAGATTATGGACATATGATGTAAAAACCAACCCAATGAGATCCATTTTTACGACCGAGCTCTTAAGTGCCTCAAAATTTATACAACACATTCAAAAACGAGAAACATTAGACCTTTTTTAAAGGGATTAGACAAATTACAACCAGATATGCTCTTTACTACACCTTTGTTGTTGAGTGTGTTCAAGTAAATGCTTTTCTGAAGGATGACCGTGCTTTTTCAGACCAAAACGATTTGCTGTTGGATTCTGAAAAGGGTTCTTTAAGTAGAAATAATGTGGTGGTAGAAGGTCAACAGGTCGGTCATGCAGATTATGTCGGGCTAATTTTTAAAGTGATGATGTTTATTGATTGCATCAAAGATTCCACTCTTAATTACGACCGGTTCAATAAATTCTTTGACATTATGCCAGTGTCTATTCCAGTTTTTTCTAGGTTATCCTTTGAAGAATTAAGGCAGAATGATTTTCCTGTCGAGAGGGGCTGGTAATAATGTAGAAAATTCAAATGTCCTTTCTGCCATTGAATTGTTGGTAGGACATTCTGAATCTACTGGTTGTTTAGTGTACGCTATTGAAGATACCAATCAGCAAATTACTTCCATTGCAACAAAAGTGTCCATTGATATTTTGGAAATTTTGGCATAAGCTGATTGGTTTTGAACAAATTAAAAGTTTTGACTCGTCAATCATGGAAAAAATGACTATCCCAGTAAATGATATCCATAACTTCGATATCAGGGGAAACATTAACAGTATGTTTTATATGGTCAACAGTTATATAATGACGATTTTTTCCTTCAAGGATGGGCTTTTCAAGATTATAATGGATGTTTTATATACTAAATCATCCATTATTTGTGTTCAGGCATTACCTGGATGGGGTAAAACACTTTTATACCATTTACCTTTGTTGGTTTTAAAAAATGAGGATAAACAAAGATATGTATCCTTTGTTTTCACCTCATATTCAGTCTTATCAGCTGCTACTGCTTTTAGGTTATCAAAAAGGTGAGTTGTTATCGGTCGGTTCTGTTACTTTGTTGATTCACGAAGATGGCATGATGAAAGATGAGGACATCAAAGATGTTTATGTTGGCAACTTCAATGACCTTGGTAATGAGAGATTTATTCATCTATTTAATTACTGGGGTAAGAAGTATCCCAATGTTGCCATTGGTCTGGTTGTTCTGGATGAATTTCATAATTTTGAAACAGAATGGAAATATCGTTCTGGATCATTTAAAACTATTCACAAGCTTGATTTCACCATGGTACATAAATTGATGGCCATAACTGGTACTGCTGGTAGAGACGGGATCTCAAAATCGTTTAATGGTATGAACATAAATTTGACTACATATATGGGTGAATCTAATGATGCAACTTTTATCTACGATATGGTTGAAAATATCCCATTGAAGCATGTAGTCAAGTTTAATGAACATCTGACTAACGATGCACGTTGTTTTGAGAAAGCTGAGCTTTTAGTTAAACTTTTTATGGAGGCTTATTCATTACTCAAAGTTATTGTTGTATGCGGCACTGTCGAGGATGCCAAAAAACTCGCAGTGTCTTGCCCAGGTTCTATCCTTATTTCTGGTGATATGGAAGCCAAGGAAAAAACTGCTGCTGTAAACAACTTCATCAATGACAGAACCAAGAAAGTTTTAATTGGTACGTGTTTAGTTGGTGAAGGTATTGATATACTAACAGTGGACTTGGTTATCATGCTAAGGTATAACTATACAAACTGCAAGCTATATCCAGACTGCTGGTAGAATTAGGCTCGAAGGTGTTTGTTGTTCTCTTTCCCCATCATCTCAACCAGAGCCTTGCATCAGTGAGGAAATGGCTAATTTTTATGGCGTTCCATATGAAGGGCAGTCTGGTTGTTGTAATAACTTTGACAGCAGTCCATGGGGTTCTGGTGATTTATTTGAAATGTTGAGGGATCAAACATCTACTCCAGTTCCCTCCAACAGTTGTACACCTGAAGAAATTTCCACATTGAAGAGGTTTCCTTCTGTTACTGGGATTTTGACCTTCCCTAGTTCCAAAAGGGCATATTAATCTATTAAAATGACTAGTACCAACGGTAAGAAGGTCATAGGCGCCCAGTAAAACCCCCATTACTAAGGCTGTCAAGGAGATTTTAATAGAGGACAATGGAACACTAGTAAGATATTGGAAAGACGTTTTGAAACTTGATTTAAATGTAAAATCATTAAGAGAGTTAACACTAAATGTCAATCCTAAATATATTGTCATATGAGATGGCATAATATCACCAAGCTTATGCGAGGAGTGCTTGATGCCATTACATGAAGAAAAGAATTGTGGCGTTTTAATGAGGACGGTGGGCAAATTTGTCTATGAGTATTTGGCAACCTATAGAATATTGAAATCCAAAAGTGATTTCGAAAGAATAAAATATGAAGTGATAAATAAAGGTGCCAATTTATTCTTTAAACTTGTTAAAGTTACGGAGGGATGAAGCCACTGGTCTAGCCGTTAAATTAAACAAAACAATCTCCAGACAACCAAAGTTTGTGGGGACTACCTCTTTACTTCCATCTATGTTCTTCGACTATCGGGTTTGTCTCTCAGAAACATCATATTAGACATTATGTTGGGTACATGGTCTAAAGCAATCTCACCTACTGTGGAATAATCATTCAGAGCATTTTTTGGCTACCCCCCATTGCGAAGGTCATTGGAATTCCCTACATAGCCATCTTTGATATCATCTTCTTTCTTGCTTGTAATTATAGTTTATACTTCCTGTATTCGTCTGCTGATCTGGTTCTCTTATCTTTATATGTGGATGATTTATGGATATCCACTCCTAATGCAAATAATATGGATAACAGTATGACAGTTTTAATGTCCAGATATTCCATGAATGAGGTATCATGCTTAGTGTTACCATTAACGACCTACCTCGAAGATCTATTCCTGCAAAGGGTAGTTTCTGTTTTAAAGGTGAAGGAGAAGTGTCCATTGGATTTAAGGACACTGATCAAAAGATACAGTTTCGAAGATGGGCTATTATACTATGGTATCTTTGAACATTGCAAGAACAGACTAGTGATTCCTACAAAGGAGTTACAGTACGAAATAATGCGAACATATCACATATCAAAAGCCGCTGGTCACCCAGGAGTATCAAGAACGTATGCAAAAATCTCTGCGTTCTACTACTGGAATAAGATGAAAGATATGATCACAAAATTCTGTCGCAGCTCTATTTCATGGCAGAAGTCGAAAAATTCCCATTTATTATCGGTCGGGGTTTACCATCCTTTAGCAATACCTACCAGAAGGTTTGAGGCTATAAATATTGATTTTGTTTCTAGGGTGAACTTGGATAGAAGACACGATTCCGACATAGAATAGTTTTCCAGCAATCTAAATGTAAAGATAATGGCGCCTTGATTGACGAACAACAAACATCACTTCTAGATTCCGGAGACCACTCGTTACAACTTAGACATCCTTCACAACCCTCACCTGTAGATATGCAAGCCGACTATTCACTTAAGTCTAGTTTAACATGTTTCAATTCCTGTGGTTATTTCATTATTGAGACTGGTGCTGATATTTCAGGCGTCTTGGATGATCAATATTTACATGATGCTCCCAACTACCGTTTAGCCGTAGTCAATTCAGCGACTATTCCAATTTAGGCTGTCAGTACTCTGCAGTGACCTAATACTATGCTTACAGTATTAGCTGCTTTGAGATCATCCCAATTTAAATGCAATTTTGTCAGTGAATATAATTGGGGTATATCTTAATGTAACCTTTTTGTGCTTAGATGAGCGTGAAGGTAGCAATTCATAGCATATTCTTATTCTTGAACTGCATGATGGACTCCACATTACCATCAAAAGCCAAAGCTGGGATAGCCGCTGAGTTGTTGCTAAAATGCAACAAATAGAGTTGCAATCTGAGAGTATATGTCTGCGGTGGAGATTTGGAAAACGTACCAAGATCTGTCTTAGCTTCTTATATATACCACGATTTTTTCCGATGAAAAATGTTTATGTGAGGCCGAATCAAATTGTAAAGAAGGGCTTTTCTATATATCTATTTAAAATCACACATTATTGGTTCTAAGATACCTGCCCCCACCACAACTTAGTAAAGTAATAAAGCATAGTTTGGTACAGTTTTATTATATTTATCAAATAACTATATAATATCACAGTTAGCACACTGATATAAACAAATGAACGTTGCGGACTTGTTGAGATCTCATTTATAGTTCATATATCATTTGACAAAAAAATAGTTAAACTATATTTTCAACCTTTTCTGTATGGTTCCAATCGTTTGCCTTGCTCACCAATATCATTTTTATTCTACATTAAGGGAAAGGGAACGCAATGCGCTAAGCAGTTAAGAGATATTAACTTGAAAAAAATGCTGTTTAATTATGTTTCCATACAGGGTAGCCTTAAATCACCTTTAACTTCTAAGAAGGAAATGAACTAGGATATTATGTACAATATACAAAACCCTCAATTATGAGGTCTTGAAGCAATCTGAAAGATTGCAATCACCTAACAGAGGATAAAAAGGAAAGTATAAAACAAGGAGTTTTTGTTTTATCACCAAAATCTCACTTCATGTGGCAGGCTGCTACCTATTAATTCCATCCGCCATGTGGCTGTTCTCGTATTACAAGCTAGTAGTAGAGTAATAGAGTGAGTTGTAACAATATAATAAAGCTTTATAATGCCTTCATAATTACAACTATGTGAGAATATTACAGCAGTAGTATGGCAACCACATATTTAACTATACATGAGTAAAATGATTCTTATTCTTTGCCTATTTAAATGGTTGTTTCAACGGATCAATGATATGACCTGCTTTGGTCAAGATTCTTGGTTTAATAGCATTACTATGAGTCTTATTTGAAGTCCATTCTGGACCCAATGGCATACGCAGAGATCTCTCATATTGGTCTTTATTTTCATATGGGAACGGCACAGCTGATGATTGATATTTGCTGTGCTTTTTATTCATCTTTTCATTTATTATCACATTCTGTAATTTGTTATCTCTTCTCTTATTCTTTTCTACAACACCCTTGACCTTTTTAATGAACTTTCTCTTCTTTTTCTTTGGATTTTCTCCAGCACCAGCCCATTGACCCCAACCAGGCAACGTCACATCTTCTTCTTTATCGTCTTCATCGTCTGCTACACGTTTCTTTTCTTCGACAAATTCTGCTACGACATCATCACCAGCAAACGCCTCTGCAATAACATCTTGTTGTTTAAACATAAATTGTTTACCGGATTCATCATCAGAGCCTCCAAACGGATCTACAATATTTAACGTGTTGTGATCACTGGTATCTAAAAGTAATTCTTCTGTAACAGTATTTTTCTTTTGTGCTTTTGATTTCCTTGTTTGTTTATCCATCTCTTTAGAAATCTTTTGAATACTTTTAGACATTTTAGAACTATCTTTATCCACAACATGAACCTTATTGGATCTCTTGACTATACCAGATTCTTCATCATCACTGTTGTCCAGCCATGGGTTAGAAGTTTCCTTCTTTCTGTCTTCATCTTGCCTGATTGGCTCTTCTCGGGTATTCTTGTCATCAGCATCTTCTCTGATTTCAATTTCTTCACCGTTGATGGTATTAATCTTCTTCAAACGGTTGACCAAGCCTCTAGCTTCATCAATTTCTTGTTCCTTTTGGGCTTCCATTAATACTGTTTCAGTTTCTTGACGATTTTCAGCACTGCCTGGAACATACACTCTTCTACCTTTATTAAGTTGAAAATGTTCGCCATTCTTGCCAGTTTCCTCACTACCATCATCAAACAATTTCATATCTTCACCACGTTCTACAGCCCTTAGCTTAGTAATAGCATCTTTATTAGCTTCTCTTTCTCTAGCTTCTGCATTTCTCATGAATGCCATATTCATCACACCAGTCTTACCTACTTTATCCTTACTATCAGTATCGTCTTGGTGATCATCCCTCTCAAGATCACTAATGTTTGTATTTTCATCTTCTTCATCAGAATTTCTGTCAATAATTTTTGATTTAAGTCTTTCACCTTGTCTTAACATTTCCTCCATTTCTTCACGAGTCTCAGCATCATTGGCCATACCGTGTTTAACCATATCCTTAGCCCATTTAGAATGAGCCCTATGTTTCAAAGTCATTCTTTCTTTGGCTCTAGAAATATCATGTTCTTCATCACTTTCGTCTGATAAACCAGCAGCTTCTCTATTCTTCAACATTTCCTTCTTCTTGATTCTACGATATGCCTTTGATTTAATCTTCTTTATTCTCTTTGCCTTTCTTTCTTCACGGAACATCAATTCCCTCATCAACCTCATTTCAGTAGTTCTCTTTCTCATTTCTTCTGGGGTCATTTTAGCGGTTGCCAACTCTTCAAAAGTGTTTTCCTTTTGTGGGTCTACCAAATTACTTTGTTGTAACACTTCAGCAACTTTACTTTGTAATTCCGATTTAACGGCACTTGAAGGGTTAAGTGCAAATGCAGAAGATTCATTATGCTCCTTTGTAGTGGCGAAGTTCAAATGTTCAGCACGTCTATTTTGTTGGACAACATCTTTCCATTTGTTGACTTCCTGTTTGGAAATTTCGTAAGCAGCTTTACGTTCATGTCTCTTTTGAATTCTTTGAGGTAATGGAATAGCAGCAGTGGATGATTTCCCCTTAATAAGAGTAGCACGGTCAGTAACTGATTCATCATCAACAACATTCATCATATCTTCCAAACTTAGTTTGCCATCTGCCATATCATCACCTGCAGACATTGTTGGTAGGATAAATTCGTTTTCTTCCCCAGTACCATAGTTGTCTAATCTCTTTGATTGAGTTTTTGCAGTTTCTTTTAATAAGTTTGAGGTAATGGTGTTCAATTCAACATCCCCTTCGTCTTCAGATATTTCGTCAAAGGGGTTCGATTCGGAACCAGAATCACTTTCTTCCGCTGCTTCACTCTCTTCTTCTGAGCTGAATCCATTTGAAGATTCCTCACTACTAACATCATCTTGTAACTTCAAAGCATCATCTTCATCGCCTGATTCCACATCACTAGCATTGGTCTTATCATTAGCATCCCAAATTTGCGATAATGGCATTAAATCTTCCTCATCAATAGAAGTATAGCCTCCTTCATCTTCATCTTCCTCAACACCTTCAGCTTCTCTGTCACGGCGTGTTTGGGACATCTTCGAATCCAGGACATCATAGTCATCATCAGAGCCTAAGGCTTCATCTGAATCCAAAACCTCATCTTCAAAATCATCATCCTCTTCAGATCCATATTCCTCATCACTACCATTTTGACCATTTTCAACTCTCTTTAAAAGATTAACAACAGCCCCATTACGCTTCTTATTATTACGTCTTTGTGGTCTACTGTCATTGTCACTGCTGTATCCTCCGACTTCGTTTTGGGCCAACTCAAAGGCATTCAAAATTCTTTTGGAGCTCTTCGCTTGGGCTTGAGATCTAGCCTTAGATTTAGACTTTTTCGCCATATTATATTATTACGTGTTCCTTGGCTGTCTCTGGTTTCTAACTTGTTTGTTTGTAGTAATAGTATGGTTGAAACTAATAGCTCATCGCATTTTCTAATAATCTTCAATTTTAGAAATCGAAAATTTTTCAATTTCCTAAAAAAAATGTTTTTCCATTTTAGGGAATACATGCCCAAATAGGTATGGGAACATTTAAAATAAAAAAGATATGACATGTTCGATGTTTACAGACTTGATAAATATTGCTACATGTATTCTAAATATATTATTTTAATAAATCTGTTCCATTTTTGTTCCCATCTTTGGTCATTTTGGCACTTTTACTACCAAACTGGATGGCTCTCTTTGGTTCATTTGATATATCCCCCAGGTTCAATTTCTTGTCTGCCAATTCTCTTAATACCATTTTATTTATCTTGAAATTGATTGGGATTTGTTCAGTAGAGTATTTAATCACATCATTGTCTAAGAAGGGGTACCTTACCTCCACGCCATTATCAGCAATGACTTTATCATCACGATTAAGATTTCTGTCATGAATATTATTAATTTGCTTAGTTAATTCGATGATTAATTCCTCGGTACTCTTGTTATTAAATTTATGATAGCCACCATATAATTCATCAGCTCCCAAACCACTGAAAAGTACGATCCCATTGCGAACATATGATATACGATGCTGTGTGTCATTAGGATCCCCAATAAACCCTTCTCCTCTTGATGCAAAATAAAATGCCATGGCGATAGAAAGATCCATTTCTGTCTGTTTTGGGTACATTAGATCAATGACATGAGGTCTATATTGTAAATAAGTCTCATAAGGAACGTCGATCTCTAATAAACGGATATCGATATCTGGATACAATTCTTGTAATATGGAATGACTTTGTATTGCAAGTTTTCTATCTGGTGCATCACAAGGTTGCATCCCAGTCCTAGGGTTTTCAAATGCAACGTTAAGGAGTTCAATTATAACATCTTGTTTTGTACTGTTCATTAAGTGTTGACAGATTAACGCAACAAGAACAGAACAATCTAAACCACCGGAAAATAAGATTGCAATAGGTGAATTTTCAATATGTTTCGGATGAATTGATTCAATTCTTTTCTGTACCGCCAGGGACACTTTGCAATACAACTGTTCAATCGTATCATTTAAAGTAGCGTTCTCGGTATCGGTCACATCAGTGACCTTAAATGAAGGTTGAATGGTGGTGGTGCTATTTAAAGTAGACGAATTGATATCATAGTGATAAATGACCCCAGCGATACAATTTTCATAATCAGAACCTACAATATCGTGCCCCGTTACACTTGCTACATATAATTCCTGGTCATTAACACGATACGTTAAACTTCTTTTACCAATGGAATCTCTACCAAAATAAATGCAATTCTGTAACTTATCAAAAATGGTATAGGCAAATTCCCCTTCCCATTGACGGATAACATCTGGGATATTATCAGGGTTGTCCAATATAAGGGATGCAATATATTGTGTATCATTATATCTGATTTCTTCGTTGTATAATTCACCATTAAATTGTAAAAAAAATCGATTTCCCACAAGCATACTCTGTGGAGTGAAAGGTTGTCTTAGAGATAAAATAGAAGAGAACCACATAGTATTCAAAGACGATACCGTTCTTAAAGAAGAGTAATTGGGACCTCTATGTTGAATAAGTGGAATCAACTTGTCATTGATATACGGATCCCATTCTTGTGGCAAGTATGCTGTGACATCTATACTATCACCTTCATTAAACTCTTTGAACAAGTCTTTAAACCCAGCTTTGACGCTATGCACTAATAGAATCCCACACATTTACCCTTACCTGGTCTGCGTTCTCACCTAAGTAAATGGAACTATCCAGCTTAATGTAATAGAGAGTCGCTTTGTTTACATCTCGAAACTTTTCACCAGGCCCACAACTCATCGCCCGCACACCGCATACCTCTCTCTCAACTGCCGTTAACTTCGCAAAAAGAGAAAAAACCAAAGCTTCACGTAGCCAAAATTTGCCAAAAAAAAAATTTTCTCAGAAAAAAAAGTGACTCTTAAGTTGTCTTCTAACGTTAAGAGACAGCGAGCTTGGCTTGTGTCACAAATTCAAACTTAATTATAAGCAATATTTGAATTAATTAGATCTAAACTGGATCAATTTATACTCTGAATACCCATTGTGACACTTTATATAGACATGGTAACGTCTACTCCACCGAGATCAGGGACTCAACCTACAGAAAAGAAAGAATCAAGTGGTGGCAATGGCAAATCTTTGCGAAAGATTGACCAAAGGCCAAGACGTGCAAAGACCTTTACTGGCTGCTGGACTTGTAGAGCTAGAAAGGTGAAATGTGATCTTCGGCGACCCGGTTGTCTTCGGTGTGCTAAATCCGGATTAGATTGCGGTGGGTATGATATTAAATTGAGGTGGTCTCAATTGGTGAAATTTGATCCATATGGGGTGCAAGTTCCTGCTACAACAAATGTTACATCTACTACATCTTCCAGGGCCAGGAAATCGAATAGATCTAAAGAGGAGCCCCATTATCAAAGAAGAAATATTGATTTTGTGAAATATGATGAGGAATATGTGTATCATGAAGATATGGATGATGAGTTATCCATTTTACATGCACCACCTCCAGAAAAGATTGCAGATGGGAAGACATGGATCATTAAGAAATTTGGAGTATTCAGAGGTTTGGATAATGTGGATTTAAGTTATCCACAAAGGAAAAGGCGTCGGAAAATGGTGACAGTTTCTCCTCAAGTGGCTACTACGAAGAAGATTACTAAGCCAGCAGCAGCGATTAGTAAACCTTCTAAAGCGGTTGTACCATCTACAACTACCCCTGCTGCAAATAGCAATAATAATAACAACAATAACGTGTCGCTTCCAAATGTTGAAGCACCTTTAATGAATTTCCCTGGATATGAATACATATCAAGTGAATTAAGAGATGATTTCTTATTATCTGCATTTGCTTCACAGGGTGCTACAATTGGTACTTCACAAATTGACTCCATTAACAATACCTTACCTCAATTGATTAACAACGCTGTTACAACCCCAGATCAACAGTCACAAATACAACAACAAGTGACATCTAATACTGGGAATTCCCCTATCTCTACGACCTCTGCAGACTCAAATCTTAACCAATTACTAAGGTACTTGTTTCAATCAAACCCTAATTCAAATCAGTCATCGCCTGCAGTGTCCCGGGATAAACAACGTCAACAATTACCGCAACCTCAACAAGCACAAACTAGATTATTTTCTGAAACTCCAGTTCCAATTACACATCTATTTTCTAACAAAAGAGACGCAATCCCATTAAGCGACCAAATTAATTTAGATTCACCTGCTAAGGATTCGCACATGCCCAAGACCGTTTTACAAATAGTTCCGTCAGTACTTGACGACACGGAGTTGACGAAGACTTTACAGGATATTGATCCAAGTTTCACAATTCCACAAACAGGTCTATTGGTTCATGGTCTTACTCGATTCCTTCTAAACCACTATATCAACAATGTAGCCGATCTAATGACAGTGATCCCTGTTGAAAATAATCCTTGGAAGTCACTTTACTTTCCAAGAGCACTTGCCGGTCTCGGTGATTTAACAGGTTTAGGACACACATCACACTCAAGAAATTCGTTACTTAATGCTCTATTAGCAGTATCATGTTTCCACTTAAAGAGTAAATTTGAGAAGAACACAAAACAACAAAATTTCTTCCTGAACTTGGGAATTGAATTTAGATGTCAAGCATCAGGTTTCTTGAAGAAGTGTCTAAAGGAAACCGTAGAAGCGGAAAGATATAAAGATGTTCTTACTGCAATACTATCTATGAATTCGATTGATGTCGTATGGGGAACGATGACAGACTGTCAACGGCATTTGACCATTTGTGAAGATTTTATAGAAAAGAGAATGAAATCAAGACCTAAATTATCAAAAAAGGCTAAGATCTTACATAGAATCTTTTCCTTTTTGAAGTTAGTGCAAGATAGTACTGCTTTAGACAAAGTTAGAGATAAAGAAATTGTCTTCACTGTCAACGACTCTAAAGATAATTCTAGTACAAATATTCCTAGTACCATGTCACCACCGCAGAATCAAGAAAGTCGGCCACCTATTAGAGATGCTCCCACTACGGCAGGTTTATTTAGAGAATCTGTTAATTCACAAGATGGTAAAATACAAATCGAATACATTAAAGAAGATGATGTTGTATCCAGTACTAGCGCGATGAGCCCCACTGGTAATGGAAGTAACAATGATTCAAGCCGTTTGACTCCACCAATGTTCGAAAATATCGCTTCAATGAGTTATTATCCGTCAGAGAATAATAGTACCACAGTCAGTCCTACTCCTGTTATTTCGGGTGAAGCCCCGAATACAGATACACAACCTTCTCTTACTAATGTACCGGGCACTGATGCATTATATGGACTACCGAATTCTTTAATCCTGTTGTTTTCTGATTGTGTACGGATTGCAAGACATACGGAGTATTATAATATGAAGTATATCTCTGTTCCTAGAGAGTTTAATAACTTAACTATTCGATTTGAAAAGAGATTACTAAAATGGAAACCTGAATGGACGTTTTATAAAGATAAAGATAAGAAAGAATTTATTAGTGACACTGTGGAAGCATTGTTCCATCATACTATGAGTTTTTACTTTGGACTTGTAATTTATTATTTCACCATGGCAAGAAGTTTAAACAATGATTTTTTACAAAAGTATGTGCTGAAGGTACTCAAACATTTGAAATTAATGACGAAAACAATCAAAGAGAAAAATATTCAGTTAGTTCCCTTGATGTGGCAAGGTTTCATTGCTGGTTGCTCTGCTACAGAAGAAGATACTCAGAATGAGTTCAAAAAATGGGCGGCAAACTTGGCAGGCAGTGGTATGGGCTCATACTGGGGAGCTAGACAAGTAATGTATGAAGTATGGAAGCGTAGAAAGAATGAGGAGCCAGGTGATAATTGGTTTGCAGTCTACAAAGATTGGGAAATGAATCTAATGCTTTCTTAAATGTATAGTCAAAGGAATATATTTTATAACTCTCGCACTTACTTTTTAATATCCCATTTATATAAATTTATAGATTGATTCATATTTCGAGGTGTACTCTTCTACATATCGTGTGCTTATAATTTTGAATATTCTTTATTTAAATCTTCCTAAATTGGTCAAGATGTGATCTGAAAAAAACAAAAGATTATTCATGTTAAGAACGTTCCTATGAATAAAATACTGGTGAATAGAAAACACTTGACTAATGGATTATTCGAACAGAGGTTTCTGAGTCTGAAAAAATCTCTAACCACGGCTATATCTCTCATGGATAAAGCAATTTTAAGGTCTCTAGATGAACTGAAAAAGGAATTCAGAAAACAAGACAGATCATTAAGAAACCGGATTAAAAGCATTTTATTTGATAATGCCTTTCTAGAATCTCGAGTGATCCCAACATTTCCTCGATTCCCAATTGTACCTAATGAAAGATGTGGTGTTTGGTATTGTGATCCTGCAAAATATCTGCAAACCAGTTACTTCAAGAGTACTGATGGACATATAAATCAATGGGATTTTAGTACACGAAGGTTAAACTTCCATCTATTGCCACTATTGGAAGCTCACTCTGGTGTTATCATTGTAGACAGCACTAGAAGGGGGAAGAAGATTCCAGATGCGTTAAGTAAAACAGTACCTATATGGTGCGCAGTTTTAAATGGGATAATGTTGAAGGCTACAAATCAAGATATCCTATATGATCAGTTATTGTATATTCCACCTCAAACGGTGTCAGATTCTGAAAGATCTAGAATAATAAAGAAGTTGCCAGAATTAATAGAAAAGTTGGAAACGTTGAATATCTTTGATGGGGCAGCTGTTTATGAATCGTTTGGTAGAAGACTATTGCGCCCATTTTGGGTATACCCAGGTGCAGACCTTTTCGAAAGTTCGAGAGATGTTTTCACTGGGGAGGTTACTACCCGAGAATGGGATATCCCTAAAGAGAGCGGAATTATTCCAATTATTTTGTGCACAGTAAGCTACCAAGCTCAAGATGGTGTTGATAGAAGAAATGGGTTCATATACCATCAAGGTGCCGCCGACGACCATGAATTATGGTCAAATGGGTTAGAACCAGAAATATTCTGGAAAAATATTGTTGTCTTTAGGACCTTCTCTGGGTCAGACGAAGATATGGAATGCCTCGTCTCTGATATAGTGGCACAGGAGAACCAAACAAGAGAAAGTCAAAGGAGTCCTACTGACTTTCTCCAAGTCTTCAAACAAGTGGATGAGATAACAAAGGGACTTCAGTTGGGTGTCATAAAAGATGGACTCACAATAAATGGCCACTTAATAAAAGAACTCGAGGAAAAGTTCTCACTTGTTATCATTTTAAGTGAAACAGTAACATTAGGGCAGACCTCAGACAAGGAGAAATGTACTTGTTCCATCCAGATATATCCATTACAAAGTGGCGCGAAGAAAAGTTCCAAAGAGTTAAGAGCAAAACTTATAGACATCGATCAGAACGTGAAAAGGGTTATATATACAAGTACAAAGCCGATCCTAGTCTGTTGTAATAATGGCAAGGATATATCAGTTGGTGTATTATTGATGATACTCTCAAAGTACTACAGCCAGGAATGGGAACTACTACCGGAAGGTGAAATTGCCCCTGCATCCAAGATCACAATACGTAAACACTTAACCAGCATCATATCCCATTTACCAGAAAGGAGCGTCAACCCATCCAGAGCTACCCTGAACAGTGTGAATAGCTTTCTTATGTAGCTCTAAGCTAGGTTTATTTTAATGCCCAATCATATCTTAACTATGGCATATATATTTTATTATAAAAAATTATAAAATTTTTATAGAATCAGAAAAATAGCATTATTTAAGAAATCTGTAAGTTGAAAAGATTGCTAGCTCATCGCAAAGGTAAATACGGTGTTGCATAGATATATAGACAAACCAACCTATACGGAAAGAAAGAAAGAAAGAAAGAAAGAAAGAAAGAAAGGTATGGTTGGGTATATACCGTTGTTAGTATGAAATTGTCAAGATGTATACGAATGGCGAAAACTTTCTGTAGATCCTACTCTATGCAAAAAACCCTACGGTCGACTTTTGAATCAAGAAAGGAACAATATATATGCGAGCTTCCGTCAGTTGGAAAGTCAATAGAATCTATACGACCCGGGACATCCTCAATGGATACACTTCTAAGTTTAGATGAAGTCGAGCTTTTACATTTTCTTGCAGGAGAAAGAGAAGATGTGTACCTAACTCCCAGAGATCCCAAATATTCAATATTATTAAATAAATGCCTTACACGTGCACAACATAATGTTAAACTGCGAACTGTATCCTCCATTGAGTCATTCTATCACATATTTCAAAGGTATAAACAGGAGTTCACAGATGTTAATGGAGATATTGGTTATGATTTTAATAAATTATGTCAATATTTTATCGATTGCAAGCAATTAGGTAAAGGACAGAAAGTCTTACAGTTTATATTCAAATCGAATATTTCGATGATGGATTCCTTCTTTCTAACAAATTATTTGAAATTGAGAAGTGGTTCAGATATTCGATTATGGAGTGGGAAAAAATATAAGATTTTAGATTATATGACTGTGTCGCAATTATCGCAGGATTTAGAGACCGTTGCATATTTAGGTACATCTCTCATTCAATCTTTTGGATATATGAAGAATAGTGACAGTTTGAATCATTATCTCAATACAATTTGGGGCGTTACGCTAGACGAAATAGAAGAGGGATCAACTCCTACTACAAACAATTTAAATCAAAATGATCTCATGTACCCTACAAAAGATTTTTTATTCTCTATTATGGTATCTTATTACTATATTAATGGGGATTTAGATACAAGTTTTAAGGTCCTAGATATCTTTTTAAAGAAGTATCCCGATATTGTCTTGGATGCACCATTTTGGTATAAAATTATGGAATATTGCATAATCTTATCCCCGAAAAATCACCCTACTGATATACATGTGAAATATGTATGGAATGCAATGAAGTTATGGTATTCACATAAACCGATTCCATTCAACAGTGAAATTTTGTCGCGAGTTTATGATATTTTGAAGGCTAATAAGAATTTATATTATATTAATGACATATACTGCCATTGCATCGGACCTCATGCATTATCTAAGAGAAATGCACCGTTGTCAGAGTTAATAATTGCTATAAAATATCAAAAATATATCATTAGGAAATATATCGATAAGCAAAAGTTCAACAAAGCTAAGCAATTCATTAATGAATGGAGTATATCCTTGGATAATAAAAGCACATTAATACAATTTTACAAAGATAGGAGCAGTATTCGTAATAAGAAGAGGGTAATACACAGAAAGTCAACATATGATGATGATGACGATGATGATGGTATATTTGCAGGGTTATGGTAGGGAAGCTGAAAAAATGCAGTTGTGTGTATATTTTAAATACCAAGAGAAAAGGTGTAAACAAAACTATCTATATATAAGTGCGTCACATTATATAATATATCAAAATATCATTCAATAATATGAATATCATTAACAAAGACAAATCTGGAGAAAGTCCACCAAAAATATCTATACCAAACCATTTGTGATTTATGTGCATTTAACATTGATGCAAGAGATAAGATATATTGTGGATAAGAATTAAAAATAGTCATATGTGTCCTATTAAATGGTATGCTATGATCTGGCTGGGTCAATGGGTTATATAAACTGTTTAATACTTTAAGACATTGCCATCCAAATGAACTATATTTCAAAAGAAGATTATTATGATAACTATCTATAGTCAATATTATTGTATCTTTAATATATTTCTCATGATATTTAGATACCATTTCATAACAAGATTTGTGGTTAACATGATTTGAAACACCATTTTTATCAAAGGTAAGGATAACATTAGTAGTTTCCCTTTGATTTCTTTCTGGGGATGCAATAACCTTTTCTAATTGTTGCAACATCAATGAGGTATCCCAAACTTCATGCATCCCATCATGATGATCCAGAAGAGTGACATTTGTAGGACGTTGAGATAATAATAAACTAACTGAATGTGACAATTCTTTAGCTCTAATTTCACCTAACCCTTCAGCATCACCATTCGAATAACACACGACATTAAAAGGGATATCATTAGGCAATTGTTCATCAAAGTTTAGCAAAGTAGGGGCAAAAAACATAACTTCATCATCCGGATGAGCAATGACTAATGTAACCGAATTGATTTTGCTTGTCTTGGTCATAATTGGTTCCATATTAAAAGTAGTAAATTTCTGTATTTGGGAAATGGAAAGAAGAAGGTATGTGATCCAAACCAACAGCACCAGCTTGGTTACTTTATATATCATTTTGGAGCAATTTATTTGCTTCATTATTCCGATGAGACTTGGTGTTTTACAACACTCCTAACACTTAACCCTTTTGTTGGATACCGGCATCCATCACTCTTTTAATATGGGTGGATCCATTTATCGAAGCTCAATATTTTTCAGATTGGAATTAGAGAATGGAGGCGACCACGGTTCGAACTGCGGAGCATCTTGGTAATTTTTTCGGAGATTATTTGCTGCTAGCGCCGTGAGGATTCTTCCTGTGCGAAATAGCCGCCAATCAAAACTGCGATTTTCCTCAAATTTGGACCCTTTTATTGCAAAACTGGCCCATTTGATTAGAAGAAGATCTGCAATGACTAAGAGCTGTCAAAAAAGACGTAGAACTGGTCAAATAACTCCTCTACAGTGTTG
>JAJLXW010000602.1:91393-105872 GCA_030571515.1 Monosporozyma aquatica
CACTATATATACGTATATATATCTGTGCTGTAGGGTGTGCTGTGGAGTATACAGTGGAGTGGAGTACACAGTGGAGCACAACACAGCACAACACAGCACAGCACCATGACCATCATCGTAGCGGCACTCTTCCTGCCTCAGGGCCCACTATTCGATACCGACACCCTGGACGAATCCCTCCTATCCAACCTGGACCAGTCACTCATAAACATAGACCAAGAACAGTGGAACAACTTGAGAGCGGCTTCCCCCGTCTACAACAACACCATACAACCAGTGAAAACTAAAGACACTCCCACCGACCACCCATCCCTAACCACTCTGCAGAACACCTCACAGGACTCCCTACTGGAAAACTATACCCTACCAAGAATTAAATCCACCACAGCCATAGATGAACTATTGACCTCCGACGAATTCATCGCTAACCTAACATCAAAGGTATCCACACCAATCCCTCTACAAGAAGACAACACAGATACAACAAGTAACTCCTCCTTCTATAGAATCGGCGGCAAGAAAAATATATCCGTACATGATTTTTTCAAAGTGAAAAAATCTTTATCAAATAATAATAACACCACATCTTCTCCTTCCCCCGCCGGCTCTTTACTAAAATCGACTCTAAAACATTCTATGTCAAGTGGCGTAGTCCCAACAACAACAACACATAATAAAACATTCTCAAAAGATAAACAAAAAAATAAACATCATGAAGAACAACAACCAGTGGTGCCAAAATTCGGAGGGTTCAAAGATAAAAAATTGGTGAAATTGAAAACAACAATGATGCTATACGACCCAATACACATCTTCCAAAATATCCCATGGAAACTAGCTCCTCAACAACACTGTAACGTCTCTCTAAGAGATATCCTATACCAACAAGATAATATCAACTGGGTCGGAACCATGGGCGTACCCATAGACCACATCCCAACTAACATCTTAAATGAAATACAAGTCAAATTAGAAACTGACCACAACTGCTATGCCATCTTGGCACCAGACTCCATCTTCAATTCCGCCTATTTCACCTTCTGTAAACAAACTCTATGGCCAATCCTACATTATCAAGTCCCCTCACCCTCCACCACACATGAAGATGAAAATATCACATGGAATAATTACGTCAAATTAAACACCCTCATCGCAAACCAATGCATCAAACTATACAACCCAGGAGATATCATATGGATCCACGACTACCATCTAATGCTAGTGCCCCAACTCATTAGAGCTCAACTGCCACTAGCAAACATCGCTTTCTTCCACCACGTCTCCTTCCCATCAAGTGAATTGTTCCGCTGTCTAGCACACAGAAACGAAATCCTCAAAGGAATATTGGGCGCAAACTTCGTAGCATTCCAAACTTTGGAATATACAAGACATTTCCTTCAAACTTGTAACAGAATCCTAATGGCTGACGTCACCATCCCAGATAAAGAAATACAATACAGAGGACAAATCATCGAATTATGCGCCATCCCCATGGGGGTCGACCCATTTAATTTACAATCGCGCGTCATTAATGACCCTCGCGTCGCACATTGGAGGAAACTTATACAAGAGAAATGGGATGGAATGAAATTGATCTTGTCAAGAGACTCTTTAGATAATTTCTCCGGCTTAGTACAAAAATTGAAATCTTATGAAATATTCCTCAAATCAAACCCAGAATGTATAGGAAAGATCACTCTTTTACAAATCGTCAATAACCCATCAACCACCCCGCCCCCAAATTCAGTCCATAACGATTTGAAAAGAAGAGTAATGATCATCATCGATAGAATTAATTCATTATCCATAAATATCAACATCCCACCACCAGTAATGTTCTTACAACAAGATTTAGATTCTCCACAATTATTAGCCCTATACTGTGAAACTGATCTTTATTGGGTCAATTCTTTACGCGAAGGTATGAATCTTTCATGCCACGAATTCATTACTTGTTCCATGGATAAACATTCTCCACTAATGATCTCCGAATTCACCGGATCTGCTTCAATTTTCCAAAATGATGCAATCTTAATCAATCCATGGGATTTAGATCATGTAGCCAAGATGATTAAATATACCTTATTCGATATGTCACCAATTTTGAAAACACGGAAATGGAAACAAATGATGAAACATGTAATTAATAATGACTCACAAGATTGGTTAGATAAAAATTTAATCAATATCCACACATCATGGGATCACATCCAAGAAAGAACCACTTTAGACAAAATTTCATACGATATGATCATGAAAGATTATATCAACACACATAAACATTTCTTCCTTTTCAAAATCTCATCACCTCCAACATCACACATGTTATCAATTATTAATGATTTAGCTAATGCCCCAAATAAAAACAATATTGTCTATATCATGAATTCATTTTCAAAAACCACATTGGAAACATTATATAGTCGTGTCACTAATATCGGTCTCATTGCTGAAAATGGTGCTTATATTAAATTATTAAATGGTTCATGGTATAACATTGTAGATAATACAGATTGGAAATCTGAAGTGATCAAGATCTTAGATGATAAAGTAGAAAGATTACCTGGTTCATATTATAAAATTTACGATTCAATGATTGTGTTCCATACTGAAAATGCAGAGGATAAAGATAGAACACCAAGTGTCATCGGTGACGCCATGCAACATATTAATACAATGTTTAATGAATCAAACGTTCATGCATTTGTCACTACTGGGAATAACGTTCTATATGTACAACAATCAGGATTGTCATTAAAGGCATTCAATTTCATTTTAAGATTTTATAACAGTTTTAATGAAGAAGAATTATCATCAAGTCCAACAACAGCAACAGGGGATGAAGCATGGCAAACTGCTAATGAAAGTGAAAATGAAAGTGTCTCCACCACCACACAACATAACCCCATCGATTTTGCATGTATTACAGGCTCTTCATCACCAATCATTGATCCAATTTTTGAATTCGTTAAAAAAGAATTAGATTCAGGTGAATTAACATGTGGTCATACCGTGGTGTATGGTTCCACTACAAATACTCACGCTTTAGAACATGTTAATGGATTAAATGGACTCATGAATATTATTTCAAAACTCAATAGAATGTAGAATAGATAATTAGTATCGATATATATTTTTTTACTAGTAAATAAGTTTATGTACTTTCTTTATCTCCATTTTGTGACACTTTTAATTATAATATAATATTACACGGTGAATTCAGAAAAACTTTTTTTTTTTTTTCAACGAACTCTTTATTTCAAATGAACTTTAACATGAAAAGTAATAGAAACTACTTAGATTTCCCCAATAACAAGTACTCCACACATACAAACTCAACACACACGTTTACACCATGGGTAAGAAAAACACTAAAGGTGGGAAGAAAGGTAGAAGAGGAAAGAACGAAACTGACGGTCCAAAGAGAGAATTGATCTACAAAGAAGAAGGTCAAGAATATGCTCAAATTACCAAGATGTTAGGTAATGGACGTGTAGAAGCCACCTGTTTTGATGGTGTTAAACGTATGGCTCACATTAGAGGGAAATTAAGAAAGAAGGTTTGGATGTCTCAAGGTGATATTATCTTAGTCTCTTTAAGAGATTTCCAAGATGATCAATGTGATGTCGTGCATAAATATAATCTTGATGAGGCAAGAACTTTGAAAAATCAAGGTGAATTACCTGAAAATGCTAAGATTAATGAAACCGATAACTTCGGTTTCGAATCTGATGAAGATGTCAATTTCGAATTCGGTAATGCTGATGAAGATGAAGAAGATGGTGATGAAGATGAATTAGATATCGATGATATTTAAAATTTTTTATCCCTTCTTATACATGTTTTTTCTACTGCATATTTCAAAAATTCTGTTTTATTCACAAACCACCTATAATATCCAACTACATATATATAATATATAAAGTTTATATAATCATTATAATTTCTTCTACTTTTTATACCACCAAAGAGTTTTGGCGATGGCCAAAATAAAATTTTTTTTTTACTTCATTTATTGATTAAGAGAGATGAGCTTAATTATATGTATGACACAGATAGCAAAGGACTGACCAAGGAAGTGACCAACTGGGCTAGAAAATGGCTAACAATGACGGTACGGATGCCTTTCAACAGTGTAAACAATTTTTAATTGCACAAACTCCAGCAAAATTGACCAAAAATGATCTGAAAGAACATGAAATTTTACATCTAATTAATGATGAATTACCCATCCAGTTTAAGTTTCTTTTCGAACAATTAAAGGTTTCCTCAGATGAATCAAGACTTATAGTAGTCGATACCCTTGCAATCTGGTTCTTAAGAGTGAGCCAATTCCTATCCAACAAACAGAAAAGGAAATGGGATACTTCTACTTTATCCCAATTATTGAAATCAGATCTATTAACATTTACGAATTGTCATTTCATTTTTGAATATGTGATTGATTTCTGGAACGATGGTAGTAATGCTTTATTAAACGCTTTAAGAGATTTATTCCATAAATTTTTAATAGTGTTGAAACTAATCTACGATAAAACAGATCTAAATGAATTGTTTATCCAATGGATGGATCAAATTATGGAAATATCTTCCACTTTAAGAGTACAATACTATTTGATTGAAACATTGGCAGTAGACACTGATATGTTCCACATCCTGGAGAAAAGACCAGATTTCATTAAGGAATCTTTACAACTGATGTCCTCCGAATCATTATCCACACCAATTGGGAAGTGTTTAGTCCATCTATTAATCAATATTTATCAATTTCATTTCCAATCAAATTTAGATAAACTTGAAGAATGGTATACCTTTTGGAAAAGTGATACAATGTATTTCTTACATTTACATAAATACACTAAACCATTAAACTTATATCTATTAACTCCTTTATTCAAACAAATGCCCTCTGATGTGTTTACCGATTTTATATCGCACCTAAACACGAAGGAGACAGATCCATCTATTTTATTGTCCTTATTGAAAATTGGTCAAGAGTTAGGTATAAATGATGAGCCATTCCATAATGATCAATTGATCTCTATCCAAACATTAGAAACCCTTCTAGATATTGATGAATATAAATTGCCTGCTTTTGAATTATTGACTACTAGTAAGAAGAAATCTAAGATCATTTATCCGTACATCTTAGAGATCATTAAAGTTCATCTACATAATTTCTTTGTTGATTCTGACTTAGAGACTAGAAATTATTTTATAAGTGCGTTCAAATCCATGATCTTAAGAATAAGAGACTCATGTTACTCATTACAAAGAGATGTTACCAAATTGAAACTTGCCAAAAAGTTCCCACAAGAACAAGAAGCTAAATTGCAACAAATTGAACAATATCAACATTTTATAACATGGCTGTTTCAGTTTTTAAAGACACAATTGATTCCTGGGATTCAATACCAGAGATGTTTGATGTCTTTGAGTATAATCTCCATCTTGATTGATTCAGGATTAGATCCATTTGTTGTCCCCAAGGATGTTGATAAACAGAACAATCGTTCATGGCCCTATAGCCTAAATATCTTAAATGACAGAACATTGTTACGTTTATTACTTGATAATTTAGTTAGCCCAGTTAATGATATCCGTACCTCTACAAAATTATTATTATCTCAGGCATATAATTCAAATAAGGTCGTGAAAGATACGATACATTCAATGGTAAATAAAGAAACTTTGTCAAGAAAGGCTACTGAAAATATGAATGCTTATCAAAACACAGAAGCTGGTGCTACTATTGAAATGTTCCTATTCGATATTTCGAGTAACCAACTACAACTGATTAATGAACAGCTAGAACTCCTACATTCAGAAAATATGAAAACCAAAGAATACCCATTAGAGAACATTGTTAACCCTATTAGCGGATACTATATTTCATTAGCTATGTTTTTAAATAATCTTAACCTCAACGCATACCCCAAGGATGAAATTGATAAGATCTTGCAGAGGACCATATCCGAAATAGTAATAAGCTGGGATATCTCGAAGGACATTATGTGTCATGATTCATCAGATGGGTTACTACCCAAGAAGTACTTGAAATGCACTCTATCAGATCAAACTATTACAAGTTATGCATTCAGATCTGTTAAAGAATCAAGTAGGCTGTTAGAGGTACTTGTTAGTAAATTTACCTATACCACTGAGCAAATGAAGCAAATTGGTGATTTACTGATATTACAACTGTTCACAATTCGTCATAGTGGTTGTTTCCAAGCTGTGTTACCAACATTCAGAACATTTTGCATGAAGTGTCGTCAGGTTGCTCCAGATCAATTAAAAACATGGCTTGATGACATCCTTGAATCACTTGAGGTTAAAACACAGCATATTACCAGAAGATCAGGTGGGCTACCATTTCTAATTACAAATATACTTGCCACTGAAACATCAAAGGATAGACCCGAATTAAAATATGTTTTCGATAAATTATTGAATATTCTTAAGACCGTTTCTGAGATGGAGCATCAGGATAAATTAGATCTACCTCAAATTAACGCTTTCAATTGTATTAAAGCCATCTTCATCGAATCTAAATTATCACAAGCATGTACACCATATTTCCCTATCGCTTTGGAATATTCTCTCCAATATTTTAAATCAGATATTTGGGCTTTAAGAAATTGTTCTTTGATGTTATTTACATCTTTACAAAATCGTATCTTCGGTAAGTTAGGCAAGAATATAAGCGCTCGTTTGTTCTTTACCAAGTATGATGGTATTGATAAATTACTATTACAGATTCTACAAAAGTCCGTTGATCATAATAATGAGAATGAAAGAGATATGGAATCTATTATACTAGTATTAAGCATATTAATGTGCTTGAAACAAACGCCTGGTTATAATGGACTAACCCCCTTTGTTACGAACATTGTTAAATGTTTAGATAATAGGAACTGGAAAATCAGGGATATGGCTGCTAGAACGTTGGCCGCATTAGTCGATGATACCCATATGGATATACTTCCTCTAATGGAAAATTGTGGAATACAAAGTCAAAATAGACTTCATGGACATTTATTAGCAGCAAAGAGTGTCTTATTACTTAATTATCACCATTTGCCATCAAAAATTGATGATTTGATTGAACGCTTATTAAATAATACTACTGAATTTATTACATGTAATCCTTCATTTGTAACTATTAAGGCGTATATCGAAGTCTTATCATTATTATTTTCTAAATATGAAAACACAATCTCGACAAAACGTAAGAGAGAAGTTGTTTCAACAGTCGGAAACTATTTTATCCAGCACTTCCTTTCAAAGAATGATATCAATGGTAGTCAACAACTTTGTGTTTCCACCGTTCTCCGTTTCTTGTTTATAAATGAAACTAAAGAGAATATTATAACATTGGTACAACTTGGTTTGGAATCGAATCTTTATGAGGTCCAATTGGAAGCAGTAAGGTATCTTGAAGCAAATGGACATCAATTACAAAGTGATAGTGAAGAATTACATAAGATCAGCGGAAAGTTAATTGAAAGATTATTCAATAAAAAAAGTTTGGTCACACTGAAACCATCTATAATTAAATCTTTGAACGCCCTGCCCAACTCTAAGATTGATTTTGAAGGTATACTAGAATTCTTCTATGAATCTAATTCTGAAGCTTGTAGGTTAGCTACTATTGAGTACTTAGGAGACTGTGTGGAAAATAACGATCATGTAGAGAGAGCATGGGACGTAGTTGAGAAGTATTGCACCGATTCTACAAATGAAATGTTTAGAATGGCGGCATTAAATTGTTTAATTAATTGTTCCAAGAAGATACCTAATATCAAAGTTATTATACAAATATATGACTTCCTGCAGGACGATGATTCAGACATAAGAGAACTAGCATCTGAATATTTGAATCCATATATTAACAAAAATGGGTCAGTAACTATGTCAAGAACTTCCGATACAACCGCTCGTAGTGTCGGTAACTTTATCATAGAGAATTTTGATCATGCAGAGATCTTCACTTTATGTGTGAGTAAATTGAAAGAGTTTTTCCAAGAAAGCGCTATTTATTCTCATAGAGAGCAGTTCGAAGGTTTATTTGAAATTGAGAAGGATAATCAATTTAGAAGTGATATTGAGCAATGCATCAGATTAATCCAGATGATCAAAAAATCACATACGGGTCATACTCCCAGTATTGTCCAATTTGTCACTGAAGAGAAAAGCAATTTGTTGAAATTTTTGAAATCTAATAATATTGTGGATGAACCTCTAGGATGGATGCACTCTGGAGATGTCTTATCCAGAATCGTCATCCTAAGAAGACTTGTTTCCACTTTTTTACCTGCAGATCTGGACTCCTTTGACATATCACTAAAAGAGCATAAAACACATCAATTAGTATTTGAATATGAATACATGTAACATACATATATTTGAAATATATAACTTATTTATTTTGCATAGAATTTGTGACACATTTTCCAGTTCGGGTTATTGACATTATTTAAAGTAATTTATTTTATAAGGACACCTAAGAATTTAAATTTGTTGAGTGAAAAGCGATGAGATTGACACATTTTAAAACGTAGCGATTACAAGGAGAATAAGAAACAAAGATAATTGAAAGTAATAGGGATGGTTGAATTGAGTGATGTGCTAAATTTAGTGAGTCCCTTCTTGAACCAAAGGGACCATTTGACATTGTGTCAGGTGTCCCGAGAGTTTAATGAAAAAGTGGGAACTCCGAATTTGTACAAGAAGGTTAGGCTAACGAGAGATCCCATATTGAGAAGTGATAAAACATTCCTAGATTGCGGTATTACTTTTGTGTATGGTTACAAATCAATTATCAAGAGTACTAACCAAAACGATATGTTCTTGTATGATAAAATTGAGCGATTATTGGAATCTTCCCATTTAGAGCTGATTAAAGAGTTATATGTTGAAGATGGTATATTTCATGATAACGAGTCAGGACACCTAGTTTTAATTAAATTGGTAAATAGATTGTTGGAGGTTGCAGAATTGAAAATTCTGGATATTAGGGATGTGGAGCTGTTGAATCTGGTTCAAGATAAGATTTTAAGCTCTTCATCGGAATCATTGAGACATTTGCAATTGCCTGAATTAAATGTAATCAATAAGCTAATTCCCTTTACTAGTCTGGAAAGTTTGGAATGCAATGTGGGCGAACCTCCATGGTCTTTGACAAATTGTACCTCTGAGTTAAAAATATTTTTAACTAAAAAAGTTAAGCAACTTATTTTGAATCAGCCAGATAGTCATTACTCCAGTTATCGTCTGTTCAAACATTTATATGATGAAGGGTTTCAATTTTCCAACTTAATTTCATTAAAGATATCATATATTCATTCTCCTTTAGACTTTGCTAACGATGCCAATGATCTAATATTACAATTTCTAACAGAAAATATGTATCTCACGCAATTAAATAAGCTCGAACTTATAATTGAATGTGGACAACCCGGTGAGTGTCATTGTATTGATACTTTTTTACAATTATTGGCCCCTCGATTGACCAATTTGCATCATTTAGGAATGATTCAAAGGTGTTCCACGGATAAAGGTTATCATTACAAGAATGAAGAATGGGATATTGCCCTTTGTAAATTCTTATCCCATTTACCAAGGGTAGAAAAGAATCTGAAAACTTTATTAGTAGAACATGACCCTTCCTGGAATGGGATGGGTCAAGATAATGTGGACGGTAATTATATAAGAAGACGTCAACTGTTTGACACCGTCTTACCTAAGTTACAATCCCTCCACACACTAATTGTTCCTCGAATGTTACAATCTGTAGCACCTTATGAGATCATCTCCTGTGATTTCCTTTGGAATGGTTGTACATGTCCCTTTTGTCAAGTGAATTTGCCCAAATTTGATGAGTTCTTGATGAATCATCAATACTTCGACCAAGATGCTCGTATGTATAAAGATATAATCCCATCACGGCTTGTTGGGTACGTTGGAGAGGAATTGTTTAAACGGATGGACTTGCAGAAACGATGCCTTTGGGCTCAAGATGTCAGCTTCTTGCCACCAAGAGATATAAACTGGAATTTCCATGGATATGAAAGATTACACCATTTCGAGGATTATCACTGTTCCTTTGATGAGACATGGTTTGCCACATTGACTATTTGTGTAGCGCATTTCTTCAATGGCTACATGTATCATCTGGTACAACACCTGCCAAGTTTACGAAGAGCCATTCTGGCTGGCATTTACTACTCTGTAGAGGATTCTCCAGAGCTACGGGATAAGATAGCCAATGGTAGGTTATATGTGCCCAATCAACAGACTTTCTTCACGACAATTGTGGACACCAGTTCCAGCAAAGCTCTTAGCTGCCCCAGGGACTATGATTGCGTCTACGATTGAGGCCTTGTCAATATATACCCCAGATCACTATTATATAAAAGTCCATTATAGAGCAAATTCACTTTTTGTCACTTGAAAAGGCGAGTTCTTATTTGACCTTCGAGAAATTGAGATTTGTTAAAAGTGAATTGATAAGGGTTGAAGAGTTCCCGGTGTAAGGAGGGTTGCACAGATACTTACGATACTTTTCTGTATTAAATTTAAGATAAGTGCTAGTGCTTTAGTTGTGTTGTACTATTACTATTCAAGAGGTTTAGCAAGAATTGTAATATATCGATTATTTGTAGGGGAGATCAAGAGAGAAGATTCTGAATTTAGTCACCAATGAGTTGGTCAATACGTAGAAGAGTATACTAGAAAGTGTGAAACCAAGATTTTAACTAATATTGTGATTTAAGACCATTTCAAATAAAAAAGAGATACCAGATGGTCAGAGTTAAAATAAAATTGAGATGGAACATACTGCGACAGCGTCAATTTAATTACCTTTGGATAATCAGTAATAATAATATTTTTATTCCCTCTATTACAACCCATTTCAACAGGAGTTACGTGATAAGTTCCGATTACAGGAACGTGGGTGCTGCCGATACCACTAATATATCGAGGAATTCAGATTTTACTAAATGGATTCGTGAAAGTGTCATTGAAACCATACCGTCTCGAAAGATAGCTCTGCAAGATACATTAAAACCCCAGAAACAACGACCCCTACGTAAACGTAAATCTAAAAAAGAGTATAAAACAAGTATAAATTTTATACCTACAGTGGATGACCAAACTTTCGAAATAATGTGGAAAGATAAATTTATTGAAGATGACAGGGAAGTAACAGACGTCGTTGTTAAGAGACTTCAATTTCAAAGAAATATTTTTAAAGTATCTCAATTGATTTACTTGGTGAATACACTCTTCAAGAAGAACAGGTTGTTCTATATCCATGAGCTGTATCTTGCCTATAAGAAATATTTTGGTTCGACACGATCCAAGATCAATGATAATACAGAGGAATATAAACTATTAATTAAATATTTCATTCAAGTGGAGGACAGATTGAATCATTACGAGGCATGCGATGAGTTATTTGCACAATATATTAAATTCAATGAGATGGAATCTCCTATTGTTCTCATAGGATTAAAATCATTTGTAGCTAATAATAATATACAATTAGCTAAAGAGTTCTTCATTCAAATAATGAAAGATAATGGTAAGACTTTCCCATTGTCATCTTCGGATTTTAAATGGTTTCTCAAATGTTTACAGCATTCATGTCGTTATGATTGTATTGATTATTTTATTCAAATGTGGTTTCAATTTAATAAACCGTTAACCTTTGAGTTATTATCATATATTCATTACATCTATTTGATGGATAATAACCCCGTCCAAGGCAAGTTGACAAAATTTATGGACAGTCAAGCTCAAATAGCAAAAACAGGTTATTTCCAATCACTGGAATGTAAAATTATCACATTTCTTTGTACGTCATTAAAACAAAGTCATGTAAATAATGTCAAGAAACAAGAATTAGACAAATTTGTCTCAGAACAGAATAATCCAAAGTTAAAATTTTGGTATTATAAGAATTTATTAAAATTATACGTTAATTTCCAAGATTTAAAACAAGTCCAGGCCGAACTGCATTTAATGAAAAAGGATCCTGATGTAGATATCACAGTCCCAATCTATAATATGTATTGATCAACTATTTTGTTACAAAGGGTGATTTAAAAGATTTGGTGGATTTTTATAACAAGATATTGTTACATGACAAGAGTATCAACTTAACCGCTGATGCGTTTTATCTTGTTTTACGTTGTGGTAAAAATGCCTTCCCAGACAGAAATTTTCAATTAATGATTGATCAATTAAAAATATTAATGAATAAATCTCATTACGACATGAAGTTATTATGGTGGTTGATTGCATTTGCCAAGAAATTAGACTCATATAATGGGGTTAACCGAAGTCTTACAATAGAGAATGACTTATATTTTGACTTCGTTCAATTTTTGCAAAATGGTAAATTGATAGATGCGCGAGAATTATTGTATAAATATTTTGAAACTGAGACAAAATATAATGAACATTTACTTTATAAGATGTTAAAATTTTGCCTTTCTTCCCATAATGATAAATGGCTTCCCTTGGGCAAGATAATTGATCAATACATTAGACAAGATGATTATTTCTACAGAAAGAACCCTTTAAAGTTAGAGATTATATGGTTGGCATATCACATGAACGAATGTATGAATGATCCGAACTTGAAGAAAGGTAAATTAGAACAATTTGAAAGGAATTTTGATTTACAATTAAGGTCGCAAAACTGTTTAGAGTTGGCTAATTTAATGATCTTCTCAAGTGATTATTCTAGTGCATTAAGATTACTAAGGAAAGCTAAAGAAAGAATTTGCAACAGTGATAGAATACAGCTGACTATTTATTACATGACTAGTTTAAAGGTAGCCACCAGGACTATTGACATGCAATTATTCCAAGATATATTGAAACAGTGGCATGACTCCCCCCATGAAGTCATCCTTTTATCCAAGAATTACCATCAGATACGATCATACATAAAGTACTTTGGTAAACGTCATGAACATCTGAGCAAAGCAGGTATAACACCAGATGTTTTATCTAGCTGGCGAGATAAGGCGTTAACTTTACTAAACAAATTAAAAGCCAGAGATCAACAGAGACAATCAAGGGCAAAAAAGGATATAATGAAGACTATTGACTCCTTACAACAATGGATTGACCAAGCAGTGCTAGAGAACAACACATACGATTCTACTACAGTTGCATACAAACCAAGGCATTAAATAAATAAATATTCATATATAAGTGTATAGACATTCCTTTTTTTTCTGTTATATAGTAACTTTACATGTAAATAATATTAAATAAAGAAAAGTGTACTGTTTCTTATTAACATGTATTTTTTCTATTACCTATACATCAACTTGATCTCTTATTTCTGGGGTTCCGGTGTTCTAATCCATGTTTCTTTAGACAGTACATATTGGTTCCCTTTCATTGGTTCTTCTTAGAGTCTCGAAAAAAAAAATATTTATATAAAGGACTCCGAGTTCTATTATAAAAAGAAGTAAGGGCCAGGAATGAAGACAATCTGATAGAGTGAGAAGGGCAAACTCCCATAGACCTATATTATCAAAAACTTACATTAAGCTAGTGATGGCACCAAAATACAAAATTATTGAATTACAAAGAATCTTTCAAAGTTCAAATAAACCGCTTTGGTGGAGGCATCCAAGATCCCCATTTTTGTTATATCCATTCTTTGGACTATTAACGGTAGCAGTAATTGCACCATTATTATATATCCCCAACGCTGTCATGGGGATTAAAGCTAAGAAGGCTGAGTGATTATCAACTTTTTTCCACCGACAAAGGTACCCTCATCTAATTATACATTACGATAGTTTTATTTTTATTTGTTTTCAAATGTATGTATATATATAATTGGTCCCGTATACGGTATACTTCTATATATATATATATATATATGTGAATGATATATATATATATTCCTCCCTTATATTAAAAACATAAAAGTCCTTTAATGATCAAATTCCTTATTGCGTGATTCTCTCGGTGGAAACAAAATTATCATACCTTCAGTTTATTTATACGTTCCAACAATTTATCATCATCCTCATCATCTTCAGCCCAATTTAGTGTCATACTGTCATCGTTTAAGAAATCATCTAACAATTTTTGTTGTTGTTCCTTATGTTTTGTCTTTTCCAATATGCCTCTTTGCTCCTCGATCTTCTTCTTCAATAGTTCAAGTTTGGAAGGACTACTTGTCCCCATTTTACTCGGGGTGTCATCATCTTTAAGAGTGCCAGAAGAAGATAGTAATTCTCGTTCATCTGTGAAATTGGGAATGATTCTGCCTTCCAAACTAGAAGAAGAGGTAGCAGGTCTAGATGGAGTGTTGTTGCGATTCTTTGTCGGAGACGCCGATCTACTCCCCTTGGGACTCTTCTCTGAAGGTGTAGCAAATCCAATCTGGTGTCCACCCATCATATTTACACTTTTATCACTGTCATGATGATGCTTATTA
>JAJLXW010000602.1:105892-129182 GCA_030571515.1 Monosporozyma aquatica
TGATGCTTATTATTAAACTTCCCGGCTTTACTATGAGGTCTAGAGACACGAGGAGAGCGCTCTTTCCCTCTGAAACTTTCGTTTACATTCCTCTCAGGTTCTTCATCCGGGGCATCTGCCCATTTAGACTCTAATGGCATCCCTCGTTGGATTTCTGGTAGCTTATGTCTATGATCTCTGGGTTTAATTTAATATGGTTCTTCTCCAGCCGATGGATTCGGCCGAACTTTTTTCACCTGTTTTTCTATTTAATTTTTCAATATGTTGAAAAATAATAATTGAATGAAAAGATTCCATTTTATAAGGATTTGTTTCCAAATGGGTTGATTGAAGTAGGGATGAGCCCCATTTTAGCAAAGATTAATTACATTCTCTGTCTGTGTTTTTACTTCTGTGTGGTGAGAAGAAATAATTGTAACAGTGAGATATGACAAGTATACAAAAATCTGAAATTTCAATGAAGGATTCAAGTGATCGATCGAATGTCGTAGGGGGCATAGATCCACCACAACAGAATGTGTCTTCTCGTGAGGAAGTGGAGGAGGAAGATGATTTTGAAATATCTGATAGTGATCTCCCACCGGTGATGCAATATGAAGCAGATCCTAGTGACCCAAATACTGGTGGGATTCAAATGATGAGGTCAAGATCTAGATCTATTTCATCCAACACCGCAACAACAAGTAGAATCCCGACAATATTTAATCTGGATAGAGAATCAAAATGGGAACAATTTAAACTCAATCATATTGATCCCAATGTTGGATTAATCATGTTAGTTGTTGCTCAATTTTTCAATACTCTAATGATTGCATCCACTAAATTATTAGAGACCAATCCAGAAACAGAGACTAAGATTAGGCCGTTACAAATCCTTGTTGTGAGAATGGCAATCACTTATGTTGGGACAAGAATATACATGCATATTTATAGTGATAGTATCCCCTATGTTCCCTATGGTGACCCTGCAGTAAGGAAATGGTTAGTGTTAAGAGGTTGTACTGGGTTCTTTGGTGTTTTTGGTAGTTATTTCTCATTGATGTATCTTTCCATCAGTGACTCTGTATTAATCTCATTTTTATCCCCCAGTATTACTATTATTCTTGCATGGGTAGTTTTAAGGGAAAGAGTCCACAGATATGAAGTGGTTGGGTGTATTGTGGCATTACTTGGAGTCGTGTTAATTGTAAGACCACCTTTCCTATTTGGTAACTCCATAACATTATCTCCTGATGCTACAGATGAATTAACAGAGAGAGCGGCGGGGGCTAACCCAGTGGAGTCAAGTAACCCACAGGAGAGACTTGTGGCCACTTTGGTTGCCTTATTAGGTACTTTTGGGATGGGTTCGGTGTATATTATCATCAGATATATCGGTAAGAGAGCACATGCAATTATGTCAGTAAGTTATTTCTCTTTGGTTACACTAATAGTATCCACCATAGGTGTCCTTACAATACCCTCAATGAAATTTCAAGTCCCACATTCACTAAAGGAGTGGCTTCTTTTCTTAAACTTGGGGATTTCAGGATTTTTCTTCCAATTGTTATTGACTTTGGGGATTCAAAAGGAAAGAGCAGGTAGAGGTTCATTAATTGCATATACACAATTGATATATGCATTATTATGGGATGTATTCCTATATCATCATGTTCCCTCGATTTGGTCCTTCTTAGGGATGTTTATTATTATTGGTAGTACATTATATGTTCTAAAATTAAGGAATGATGGTTCAGATAAAGATGTAGGCTTAACTACACATTCATCAAATCATTATGATAATGAGCAACAGATATATAACCAAGATTTGCATTCAGATTTAAATATTCCATTGCAAGAAATGACTCCAGAGTCTCCACGAAGTTCTAAGACTCCCGCTGGAGTAGAAGAAATGAGATATGACTAAAAAACAATTTTTTAAATAACGTATACGTATAGACTTAAAACATATAAAATATCTAGCAATATTCATCTTTAAATGAAAAGCAATTTGTGACGACTGTAACCATCCTTCATGTAGTATATTCGACGATCGCCTTGTGCTTTCATTCAAAATTTGTCTCATTAAGAGAGAATTATGCAACCTATTAATCTTGAAATTTTCCCTTTTGGGACATTTTTTTGACTTTCACCCTAAGGTTGAAAAGTTACTCATCGCCGAAGGTTTCATTTATAACAACATGACTCGACTCCACTCGACTCAAAGACAATCGAAACAACACATATTGGAGTCATAGAGTCGAAGATAGTACAATGCAACAGATCTCATCTGATGCCAATTTGAAAAAAGTTTTCTCTAGGGAATTAGAGGATTATGATGACAACGATGTGCCTAAACATAATGGCATGTCAACTACCAACGAAGTACCAACCACCTTCAACTTAGAAAGACGCCATTTCAGTTTTAAAGAGAGGTATATTGATCCAAATATGGGCCTTCTATTCCTTGTAGCTTCATATTTCTTCAGTTCTTTAATGGTAGTTTCTACAAAAGTCCTGGAAACTGATCCGAACAATGAAACGAAGATTAAACCTTTACAAATTTTGGTGGTAAGAATGTCAATTACTTATGTCGGGACACTGATCTACATGTATGTATATAGGGCATCCATTCCTTATGTTCCCTTTGGGGATCCAGCTGTAAGGAAATGGTTAATTTTAAGAGGATGTATGGGCTTCTTTTCAGTATTTGGTACATATTTCTCACTAATGTATATATCAATTAGTGATTCCGTGTTAATCACCTTTTTAGAACCAAGTTTAATCATTCTCTTGGCTTGGTTGATTTTAAAAGAACGTGTTCAAAGAATGGAGTTTGTTGGGTGTTTTATCTCTTTAGTAGGTGTAGTTCTAATTGTAAGACCACCTTTCCTTTTCGGAGCACCTGGTAATGTAGATACTGCTGTGGAATCTAGTAACCCTCGAGAAAGATTAATTGCTACTCTAGTAGCTTTATGGGGAGCATTCGGGATGGCTTCAGTATATATCATTATTCGGTTTATTGGTAACAAAGCCCATGCAATTATGAATGTCAGTTATTTTTCACTAGTGACGTTAATAGTAGCTTTAATTGGTATTATCTTAATTCCGTCTATGAAATTTCAAATGCCACATTCGGTAAAGGAATGGATTTTATTCTTTAATTTGGGTATCTCTGGATTTTGTCATCAATTATTATTAACTCTAGGTATACAGAGAGAAAGAGCAGGTAGGGGTTCATTGATCACATACACACAATTGATATACGCTTTGCTATGGGATGTAATCTTGTATCAACACCTACCCTCTATTTGGTCCTGGTGCGGAATGGTACTAATTATCGGTAGCACCTTATATGTGGTGAAACTTAAGTTAGCAGAGGATGCTGCCAAGTTCGAGCGGTTGAGTCAAGCAAGAGAAGCTGAGACCGTCCAGTTTGAAATGGAAGAGTTAACCACTGATAAATAGGTCTATTTCATACTATTTTACTCTCTATATATAATACGGTCTTGAAATTTAAAAAGACTTTAATAAATAATTTCATTATTGCTATAAAAAGGAAAAGAAAATATGTCAATCGTTGATCTTGACACAAAAAAGAAGTTAAGAGGAAGTCGACGATAAAACAGTTCATCCTAGAGCTAGAACGAACCATTGGTTTAGCAAGTTGTGGTAAGAGTATGAATGCTGTCAAGTACATAGTCTTTTGTATAAACAAATTGATTAGGAATGGGGATTTTTATAAAAATATAAATAAGGGTAAGTTACCTATTTGTTACTCACAGTTCATATCAGAGGAATATGAATATAAACGTTGGTATGAATTGCAACAAGAGGAGAAACAACATTTTATAAACTCTTTTGTTAATAATTATCAGGTACAATATCCCGACTCCAAGACGAATGTCTCCTTAAGGGAGTTGGCGGTTAAGCAAGAAGATTTTAGTGATTCTCCGACTGTGTTTGGAATATTTTATGATGATATTTGGAAAATCAAAAGGTATGGTATAATTAATCAGAAGAACCGTTTCCAACATTCAAGTTTTACTAATTTATTAGTTAGAAGGTGATATGATTAAGAGCTTAAGTGATGTTACTTTCGTAGAATTATAACAACTATATACGAGTATATATTTATAACCTTCTGAAATAAAAAGAATGCAGATTTCTTACTTAATCAAGGTTCATGAAGATGAAATAACACCAATTAGCATCTTGTAAATTCCTTTATTTACTATCGAATTAAAGTTTGGGCGGGTCTAAAATGAACCTATGTTCTACTGAAAGTGTTCATTTTCGACGTAGTAGGGCATGCCGACTTTTACTGTAATCAACCTTACTTGAAGGTGGCAGGAGTGTAATTAAGTTATTATTACTAAAATAAATTTGATCCAGTCAAAAACTAGGTACATAGTATAAACGAAATAAATTATTTCAAATAATATACAAATCAGTAGAGCGAATTCTGATACTGTAAAAAAAATTTTAAAATAACTAACAGGTACCCCTATAGTTTCTTCTGGTACGTTCTTTAACAGCCTCCTGGTGCTCTTTATTCTTGAATCCATCATCTTGTAGGGAGGTCTCTGGAGAAGCTAATGTCAATAGCATGTCGTAAATAAAAGTACGTTTTGTCTCTTCATCGAACATTTGATTCTTTTCTGACTCTACATGTTTCACGACTTTAGTGTAGGAGTTTACTAACTTGTCGAGAACCATTTCGATATCAAATAATAACAACTGAGCTAAATCTAATTTCATTTCAGTTCTAAAAACCACTCTTAACACTTCCCAATGTTCAGATTCATCTGTCGAGTGAGGTAAAGGATAATTTGGAATGATCCAACCACGGCCACGTAATAGAGATGAGACCATGGCTTGTGGAATCTCTGGATATGCATCCATAAACTTTTTTGATAATTTAAAGGCCACTAATGGAATACCTGGATTATAATCCCTATAGTTAATCAAATAGTCATTAACATTGTCGGGGATGGTTTCATCTTCGATTCTCTTATGAATGCAACTGATGATTTCAAAATGATCTCTCAATTTCTCACTCTTTAATAAACCATAAGAGAATGCTCTTGCCACGTATAAGGATTTACGGAAATGTTCCCTGTAACCTTTAAACCCCATGGACATAAAATTAAAGTATTGGTGAATAACTTGGAAACCAGGTCTAGAAAAATTCAAATTAAATGTTTCTTCAATACCACCAAGATATTTTAATCTAAATCTTAATTCGGATGGTAATAAACTTTCATCCTTCCAAAGAACCCAACCTAATCCAGGTGTAGTTAAACCAAATTTATGACTGCTTGTGTTTATACTGGCCACCCTTGGTTCATTAAAACACCACTGAGTCAACCCAACTTTTTCTAATTGGGTATGATCATAACTGAATGGGACAATAAACCCACCAGAGGCACCATCAACATGGATCGGAATCTGTGTATTGCCCCACTCTGGATGTTTTTTTTCAATTTCATCTAGCGCTTCAGCGATGGCATGAACATTTTCTAAATGACCAGTATAAGTAGTACCCATAATGGCAAAGATCCCAATAGTATTTTCATCCACGTATTCATGAAGTAAGTTAGGATCCAAACAATAATTAGAAGCTTGCGAAACAGGAACTAGTCTACATTCTACTTCAAAATATCTAGCAAATTTTTCTAAAGCGACCTGACAAGCACAGGACATGACAATATTTGGATTTGATACATTTTTCCCCTTTTCCTTCATCTTATGTTCCCATCTTTTCTTCATAGCCAACCCACCAAGCATAACAGCTTCAGAGGAACCTGTAGTACTACATCCAATGGGGGTATTCTCAGAATCACAATGCCAAATTTCAGCTAGGATAGAGATGCATCTTTGTGTAATTTCAATCAATTGTGGATATTCATCATTATCAGCTAAATTTTTATTAATATTTTCTTGTATTAATCTTTTTGCTGTATCAGTAGTGAAAGTGTTAACAAAACTGGCTAAATTCAAATGGGGGTTCCCATCTAATGTTAGTTCATTATGAATTAATTGATATGCTAAATCTGGCTCAATACCATCCTTTGGAATATTATATTTATTAGCTAATCTTTTTGTCTCTTCGATAGAAACCTCAGTAGGGGTTAAATCGTCCGCACCTAATTTTTGTAGTTGATTAGATAATAATTTCACTTCAGGAATTTCTCCGTGGTGAACTAAAATTCTTGGATTTCTATGCTTGTCAGAATGTTTATGTAACATATTTGAGTACTGTTCAGGGGGTGGGAAGTAAGAACTAGGAATAGCACAAAAACGAGAATATAAACGGTAAAACGCCAACCACTATTTTATATAATTTATATTTATGTATATAGCGACACTATAAATAACTCGTCTTAGGGGCAAGGGGTCGATAAATTCTGTTGTTGCAACTTTTCAGTTGTAAAATATTTCAGATATATCCTTATTATTATTGTTGCTGGGTTGTTTTTTTTTTGCCTTAAAAGATGAAAAGTGACACATTTTGTGACAGCAAAAAAGGAAAAGAATTAAATAACAATAAATAAATACAAAAATGGTGTGATGGTGAAGTTATATCTATGTAAGATAATATAAATATGTATGTGCTTGTATATTTCACGGATTCAGTCTTTTCTGCGCTCAAATCTGATATATAACAACTGATAATCTTCTAAGTCGTAGACAATCTTATCCTTCTTCTTGTAATGTGGAATGGATTTTGAGATGGTTAACAATTTTTGGAAGTTAGTATTTTGTTCTGTCTTGGCGAAGAAAGTTAAACAAAATTCCCCCGGTTGGAACACATTTAACACTTTGTTCAATACGTCCACATTATCTTGTTTATTATTTGAGATCGCACTCACAGGAACATTACTTTCAAAGGAAGCATATGACCAACCTTTCTCTGGTGTAATATGTAATGTATAATAATATTGATTATTTAATACCATATTAGAAGAATATCCACAAGGTGAAAATGCAAATGCATCATGATGGAATGGTGCATTATTATCATTGCAATAAATCGTGTCCAACCCCGTCTTCTTGGTCATATTATAGCCTAATAAATGTCCCTCGTCGTCTGCCTCATCCTCTGGTTTCTTATCTGTTATCTTCTGTCCATTAGTTATGATGCGATTTGATACAAATTGATCAGCACAAGTAGGGTTCAACCCAGTCATAAGAATCTCTAAAGTCTCGTCGTCGTCAGCAGCTCCCTCAACTTGAGAGAAACCCTTTTTCGTATCAGTAACATATAAATTCCAATGTTTCCTTTCATCGTACCTACCCACAACATAAGCTTTCCCATTACAAAAGAAATTATTTAAATATTCGACTTCATCAGCCCAATTTTTATGAATTGAACGTTGTTTTGATGGGAACATAAATGCTCTTCTCGAATAAAACACTTTATGTGGTTCGAATTTGTTCAATGATACATTGTGAAGATCTTTCCAGCCTAATTCTCCCTCAATGATTTCAAAAAGATATGGTAAACAAAATAATGTTGTCGTTGTACCACAAGTCTTTAAAGTCAATCTGTGATCATAAACAAATAAAGAGGATTCACTTAATAGGAACATATCCATTATGGGGGTGGATTTCATTGATAATATTTCACATTTCACAAGGTTTAAAATACGGACCCAAGTCTCTATAGGGATGTTTCTTAATGTTTTTTTCTTCCCTTCACCATCTGGTGTTGGAATATTATTCGGATGTGGATAGAACCATACTTCTAACAATTTTTCAGGTCCTTCAAATGCTTCAGTGGAATCTAACGTGGCAGATAATTGATGATCCACATATGAATGATTAGTTAATTCTTTAATAGAAATTGTCATATGGAAATATTAATAGCGAAAAGAATGATGTGGGAAGTAATTTTGGGTTGGGTGGACGGTTTAGTGATGGAAAAAAAGAACAAAAAAAATGGAAAAGAATAATAATAATATGTCTATATAGCTATTGCATATATGTATTTGTTCCAGTATAGGTTATTTAAAGAAGAACTCCAGAGATTCAGACCATAACTTTCTTTATTCTTAATCAAGCTTCCAGTAGCGTGAAAATTTTACAGAGAGGAAATGCGGAGCCAGTTAATTTTTTTTTTCTTGAGAAAATTTCAGGGCATCGCAAAAAAAAAACCATAGCTTCTCAGAGTAATATTAATTAACTAGACATACCAATAATGGTGGAAGATATTTGCAGTTTACAACATAAGATCTGGTTCGTAAATGGGAGAGAGTGATGAAGTTATATGGTGGGGTGAAAAGTAGTCTTTTCCCTTTATAAACCCTGTCTGCAGCGGGTTAAAATTTTTTATTAAAGAAAAAAAATAATTTAGTCTCACCTGTGAATTGGTAGTTGCCATGTCAGTATTGATAGAACTTTTAAACTTTAAATATATTGTGGGTTTAACATGGTGTAGTATTTTCGAAATACTATATTTTTTTCCAGAAATGGATATTTTATATGTAAATGAGAAATAATTTAAGGAGCACATTTCATGTTCTTTATTATATCATTTGGTTCAAAACCAAAGAAATTAGCCTTTATTTGCCGTATTTAGCTGTTTAGACCTTAAAGTATTAAATCCCTTAACTAGAGTACACATTTAGCGTCATTTTCTACCGCGTAGATATAGAAATCTTCAATTAGTTGTTGAACTGCATTTGAATAAAACATACTATAAAGTACAGGTAAAATCAGTGTAATGGGACAGAAAAATCTTCTAGAAGAAGAGAATATTCAATGTTTTTTCGACACTTTTTATTGTTTCAATAGTAAAACCCAATTTTTTTACCAAAACAAGAAAGTTCAAAAATAAAAATGAGTAATATTGTTCCCCACGACGCTACAAATATTTTCAACACTAAAAAAAATTTTTTACAGATTTCCAGCTTTGACCATGTTATTATTATTCAAAAACAAGGTAAATAAAGTTTGAGATGGTGACTAAAATATTGATATAAAAATATCTACTAAATAAACTTCAAAACAAGAATTCCTGGGCGTGTGGCGTAGTTGGTAGCGCGCTCCCTTAGCATGGGAGAGGTCTTCGGTTCGATTCCGGACTCGTCCAATATTTATTTTTTTTGGCCTAGGATTAAGCCTCCACTCACCCTAGACAGATCACTAGGCCAATCCGAGCCCCTTCAATGCTATTTCGATATTCAGTTAGCCCTGGTTCCATTACTTTATTCAGTATCCTCATTTTATGATTGAAGAGAGCACAGTTAGTTCAAGTTCGTCTGTTTATAATCTCAGATAATTACTTATGTGCCACAGAGTGGCCATATGCTCTGATGGAAAAAAAGATGACGTAACATCAAGAAATAGGGGATCTCGTTTTAAAGTATACTGGTCTTCTACCTGGTCAATTTAGTACAGTAACTCTTTACAAGTAAATTTAAACTAGAAAAAGAACATCAAGAGCTCATTCTACTAGATGAATAACCATTAGAAGCAGGTTTTATTTACTTTATATAATGATATCAGTCAAATAGATAATAGCACAATCATATAAGGGATCAATTGGTTCTTTATCATTCATTCTGCATTTTCTTAGTATTTCTGTCACCTTTATAGTGAGATTCAGGAATCTTTAAAATGAATTTAACATGGTTGAAAAATTAAAACTCATCAGAAGAACTTTGTATATGAAAAGCTTGTCAAAACCTATCCCAGTCAACACCAGTACAAAGTCCATAATCCTCCAATAATGTCATTTGGTGGTGTGAATACTTTCCAGCAGTACAGTAATGATCTAGGATTTGGTAACAATGGTGTTAAGATCACATTCAATTATTTTGACGGTTTACCGGAACCAAGTTTATTGAATTCTTTAAACTCAAATGATTTGAAATTAATATTCAAATCTCTAATGAAGAGAGATGAAATTACAAAAGAAAAGGCTCTTACAGATTTGAGTGATCTCATTACAGCCTCTAATGTGGAATCAGGATTGTTCGATGATATCTTTTTATTATGTTGGTCGCAAATTTATGCAAAGCTAATTACTAATGAATCAAAATCAATTAGATACCAATCTCATTCCATATCTATTACATTAATTAACCTCCTTAAGAAGAAGATTAATAAATTTTTAAAAGATTTGATCCCCTTAATCCTTGTCGGTACATGTGACACAGATTTATATGTAAGTAAGAATGTTTCTAAAGAATTATCTGACTGTTTCCAAAATGATACAAAGAAAATTGATACTTTATGGATGGCATTCTATGAACAGATTTTAAACCTCTGTAAACAAATTATCGTCATTGAAGAAATAGATACTTTATCAGATGAACGTTATACTTCCAAGGAGGAAGCTAATTTCAAATATACCAGATTATTGACGCAATCGGTTCATTTATTAGTCTCATTATTGAAATCAAATCCAGCCAAACTTGATGAGTTTGCTGAACTCTATTACGATGTTTTAAGTAACGAAACTTTATGGATCCATATTAACTTAACCTCATTGCATAACATCAAGTTATTTAAAAACTTGTTAGAGTTGATTGTGATTCTATACGATACAAAATATTTAAAGAGTCATAAAGATATCTTGAAAACCATCATCAAGAGGTTATTCAAATCAATATCCCAAGTTTCATCCAGGAATATATTGAAATTCAATTCTATTATCCCCTTGATCCTGAATGTATTCTCAACATTAGATCATTATAAAGATGGCAGAATGTGGAATTATGATAAATCATCTAAGGATAAGATCGTACATTTATTATCTGTCAGTACTGCACAACCAGTCCCCACATTTTTTACATCCATGAATGGATTGTTTAAACAAACTTCATCACACGAATTACTAGATTATAATGTGGATTGGTTACCCCTATGGCAAACGTCATTGACTGCATTAATTTCAAAACCATTTTTGGGTAAATTTGGAGCAGATCTAATTCAAGAGTTTTGGGTTAATTATCTTTCATTCCTTCAAGAATCCCCAATGGATTTACAAAAATCATTAATCGAAAATGGAATCTTTAATACATTAAATGCAAATATTTCTTTACAACCTCTTCCAGGTTTAGCTGAAATTTTTGCTCAACATGTTTCACCAAATGAAATCATTAGCAAGATCAAATTGGCATGTGAAAAAGAACAAGATATGTCTAAGAAAACTTCTAAATATGGTAAGCATTATTTAGAAAATCTAACTACCTTGCTGTTTAAGGTACCAGGGAATGACATCGCCATAAAAGAATTAGCTCATTGGACATTGAAAACTATTTCAAATGACAGCTTGTCCGTTATAAATGAAGAACCACAAATTGTGGACCTTTTCCTTTCATTGATAAACTTGGGGAAACCCACATTAAAAGAGGAAATCTCTGAATTGATTTATGAAGTCCCTGTCTGGTTAGATGAGTCCACCTACGACAAATTATCCAATGTCATTATCAAATATACGAATTCTATTTTTATCGATATGAATGAAAACTGGTTATCTTGTTTAGAAGACTTCTTTATGTCTGCTTTATCCACCCGCATTGCTAATGCTAAAGTGATTTATACCCTTGATCATTTAAATCCACAAGTATTAAAAAATTTCTTAACTTCATCTAATGCTTTAGAAGTTAATGCATTCATTTCCACATATTTGAACACATACGATTATGAAGATAATGGACAATTCTTAAAGAGTCCTCTATTAAAAAGAAGCGTTATCCCACAACTTTATAATACAACCAAGAATAATGCAAAATTGGAAATGCTATATTCCTTGTTCCCTGAACTGGATCAAACCATCCAGAAATCTTTGTTAGATTCCACTTCGTTTTTCATGGATACTCTTTCAAATGGAATTTTAGATACACAAGAACAGATCAAGCAAAGTATTTTTACCCTCTCGAAAAACGACAGTGAGTTAACCCAAAAACTGGCCAAAAGTATTGTAGACTACGTTAGTTATTCAACTAGTTCATTCGATATAATCGATATAACGTATGAGTTAATCTCTACTAATGTTGCTGCTTTAGAAATTATCATCCCTGCTTTCCTTGATGACCTCTTTTTAAGAAAGGTTCCTTACATTGATTATAAATGTTCGTTAAGCAACCCATTAGCTACAAACATATATCTTCTTCCAGCTAGCCCTCAGGTTAATAACATTCTAGAGGTCCAAAGCTTAATAAAATATGGGCTGTTTTTAGATAGAGTACTAACAAGATTCCCCGAGTATATAACTCCTCACTGTACTGTTTTCTTATCTCTAATATCTGAATTGGTTGTTGATTATAATTATATTACAGAGTTCCCCGAAGATTCCTTTTACGATATTAAGAATACAGTTTACAAGTCAGATGAAAGTTCTTTTGATCTCTTTGACCTTCTCAAAGCTGTATTATCAGAAAGTAGCGACAGTTCAGAAACTATCGTTAACATCCTTTTAACCCAGCCATCTCCCGTTCTAATATACTATAAATGCAGAATATTATATCGAATCCTAAAGAACGCTGTTGACTCTGTATCAAAATCGAAATTATTGGAAGTCATTCCAAGTGTTGAAAAATATATCTCTTCTTGCATTAGGGGTAGAGAGTCTACAGCTGATATGTATTTAAAATCTGCAGTTCTTTTGTTGCTTTTAAATTCTCTAGGAACTGACAGTTCATTAACTAAGTTGAGAAGTTTATTATCATCTGAATGTATTGGTCTTAGACCAGCAGAGCTGGTGAATAAAGGTTATAAAATACTATTACTACTAAACAATATCATATCATTTCAAGATGTTGAGATAGAAGAATCCTTCTTACCTGTTGCACCACAAAGATTAAATATGCTATTGAAGAATATATCTCAATGGTTAGATAGTGACATTGCATATGACGACGAATTCTCCTCTTCCAGGATTGCATTATTAAGGGTATTTAGCTCTTTATTGATGTTGTCGGGTTGTAGAGACATGGGCACTGCTATTGTTGATAATGCTAAGAAATTAATTAACAGATTCATTGGGTATGTGTGAGTTAGATGAAACTTTGTTTTTATTTGAACTTCGTGACCAATGTCTGAATTTATATTGTGTGATGGTCAAATTTGAATTGTTTGGAGATAAAGAAACAATGGATGATATTGATAGCATGGTATGCGATATGGCATTACATCATTTTGAAAGTGAACAAAGCAACCAAATTTCAGCTCAGTTTTATAGGAACATCACAAAGCATTTGTTAAACATGAAGACAAAATTCCTATCAACATTTTATGAAAAATTTGTTGATACATACACAGATGATTCTATTGAAGATATCAACCAAACTAGACTTCTTGTTTGTGTCTTGAACGATTTAATTTACAACGAACAACAGGGAAATGTCATTGAATTTGAATTACAGCAGCAAACTATTACTCAATCGACGGATGATATTCGTGAGAACCATGAAGTTGAAGAAGATCAACACAAATCTGAAGTTTATAAATTGCCATCTCAGTTAATTAATTTCTTATTAACGGATGTTCCAAAAGACTATCTAGAATATGAAGATGAGACGAAATTTATTAAATATTTGTGGAACTGGATTTTGGCTTTAAGATACTTCAAAGATGTTTCTTATAAGATGCGTCAATTGTACATTGAACAGTTCAAAGAACATGATTTAATCAATAGAATATTTGATTTCGTCACGGATCAAATCAATGTGGAGGATAAAGAGTTCTGGAACACTGTGTCTCAATCTGAGATTAGATTTTATAATGCTGCAGATAATGATTTCTCTCCTTATAAGGATGATATTGTTTTGGAATGTCGTAAACTGTTGGGTCACTTATTATATGAATTATTCAATAACGTTGGGTCCTTAACTAATACATGGTTCTTAAATATTAGAAACAGATCACAACAACAAGCCATTGATAAATTTGTTTCTACTTATATTTCACCCATCCTAATTAATGATGAATTAGACGAAGTAGAGAAAAAGATCGGCTATCTGACATCTAAGGACGATGATTTAACCATCAAGATCAACCGTGTTACGAACGAAGCCAAGGCCAGTTATCTTATTGATGAACAAAAACTAGAAGTTTCGTTTAAGTTACCTTCCAACTATCCTTTATCTAATGTTCAAGTCATTGGGGTATCTCGTGTGGGTATTAGCGAACAAAAATGGAAGCAATGGATTATGTCTACTCAGCATGTTATTACAGGTATGAATGGATCAGTTCTAGATTCTCTGGAATTGTTCACGAAGAACGTCCATTTGCAATTTTCAGGATTTGAAGAATGTGCCATTTGTTATTCTATTTTGCATGCAGTTGATAGGAAGTTACCAAATAAGACATGTCCAACATGTAAAAACAGGTTCCATGGGGCTTGTCTTTACAAGTGGTTTAGATCCTCTGGTAATAATACTTGTCCATTATGTCGTACGGAGATTCCATTTAGAAGATGATTACTTGTAACTCTACGTGGGTTTCGATATATAATCGCTACATTATTAATATATAGATTTATTTTACTTACCTTATTTTAATTGAATTTGCGTCATTTTATGTTTGTTTTTCTGAAATGTATACTATAAAAAAATTAGAAAATATAGCAGAGAAGATCAGTGGAAAGTTTGATTTGGTAGAGAAAAAGAGAAGAAATTCGAGCTTTGAACTGTACTGAAGAGGTGTCCAAACACGATTGGAGATGAGGTTTCTGTCCAGAAGAAAGTTAAGACCTCTTTTACTGGGCCTTAGTTTATTTTTGACCGTTTATTTCCTTACTAGAAGTGTAGTGCAGTTCCAATTAAATCAACAAGTGGACTATTACAGAAACTACTTTAACAAGAACCGAGATAACTTACAAAGAGAGTTTAATCCATTAGAAATCAAACAGATACCGGCACCAGTCATCGATGAATTATATAAGAAGAGACAAGAAGATGTTATTAAAAAGAAACAAGACCCTATCGACTGGAACCACTATGCATATGTGAATTATGTTGCACATTGGGACTATCTTTGTAACACACTAATCATGTTTAAAGCTTTGAAAGATGATTATAAGACGAAAGCTAAACTTATTCTATTAATCACAGATGAAGTTCTAAAGAGTCATGTAGACACTATTGAAGGGACATTACAAAAGATTAAGAACCTGGATAAAGACCAAGTTATAGTGAAAGTGATCAATGAAATACATAAAAAAGATGATACAACTGCATGGAAGAGTAGTCTAGCCAAGTTAGAAGTTTTCAACTTAACCGAATATGAAAGAATTATCTATCTAGATAATGATGCACAGTTGAAAGATAATCTAGATGAGTTATTTTTCTTACCAGATTATGTTAAATTTGCTGCCCCATTGACTTACTGGAACTTAAAGGAATCTGATCTTAAGAACTCTTATAAAGAGGTAAAACATATGAAGAATCCAGTTAATGCTAATAAATATATCGATAAGAGTATCACCAGGATCCAAAGTGGTAAAATGATTTATAATCATTTGCCAAATTTACCTCATACTTTATACCTAAATGCAGAGAATATCGGGGATGACATCTTGAAGACCAGAACTGTGTTTTCAATATCTAGACTATTCCATACTGTAAAACCAAGTAAAGTTAAATTTACTTCTGATTTAATGGTGATTAAACCAAATAATGAAACTTATGCAAATATCCGTGATATTTTGCTACCTTACGCGATCAGAACAAAGAACATGTATGATATGGATGTTATTAATGAATATATGTATAATTTGAAAGAGATCATTTATGATCATTTCTCTGTGGTGAAGAGTTTGAAGTTTAATTATGTACCAGAAATTGTTGTATTACCCTTTGGAAGATATGGTATTTTATCTGGATCCATTAAAGATGAGAAACAACATAATATGCTGAGACATGACCTGCTAGGTTATAAATATTTGGACTCGAAAGGTGAAGATGCATCTGAGGATGTAGCAACTGTAGTAAACAATGCAAAATACGTTCATTACTCGGACTACCCAATGGGTAAACCTTGGGATTACGAAGAGAAGGATGAGATTAAATGTAAAGTGGAAGAGGATTCAAAAGATAAGACTCATGAACAAGCTGTCTGTGATATATGGAACTCTATTGTCTTACCGTATTTCGATAAAAAATCAATCTGCCAAGCCTGATTATTCCTGACCACTTCTGGGATCCAATCATTTTATACATTTTTTATAGATACCATTTATTTATTTATTTGTTTATGTTTTTTTTTTTTAAGGACGATTTTGTGACACTTTAAAACCACCTTTAATTTTTTTTTTCATTTTTGGATTGGAAAATTTTTCACTTCGAGGATGTCTTTTTTGTCAGTATAAAAGCAAAGCTCATCGCTACATTTGGAAATCTTTAGAAAGTACCTTTCTCTTTAACGATTTATTTTGATATTGTTTGTTTAATTGTTATTTACTTTGTACTTAAAAAACCAATTTACAAACGATGGAATTCTGTGGGTAATTGACGCCAGTGTGTGGATTTAAGCTTGATTCATTCTGGATATTTTGTTTTGTAAATGTGACGGGGATTATTTTATTATGAAAGAAATGCTATATGGAGTTTTGCGAGATCGTTCATCATACTAAACCATTTGAATAACAACTTTTGTTTATCTATTAATCTTGAAGAGTGTCTTCCGTATTTCTCCATGAATTGATTTTAATGACTTAATGCTTATATTTCTCTTTGATTAGGATCTGCCATAAATTCTGTCTAGTTATTGAGTTTTTCAATGATTGGACTTTATGGTTAATAAACAACTGTGGTTCTTATTGGAGTGTTTCATAATTTCTGCTTCTATAATTATGCACTACAATAGACCAAATTTAAGGTAGTTTATAGGATTCAGTCGATTTGAATGAATATTTTGTTCATGAAGGATTAATTTATGGACATAGAGGGCAATTTACTCTTTATGTGTTAATGATAATCGCATGAGATATTCGAATGGGATGATTGTGTATTCGTTTTCTCTCTGTAATATTTCTATCATGATAGATAATTCTAAATTATGTTTATAGATAATTTATTTATACACTAAAGGAATGGATTGAGTTCATCTTTGTGGGCTGGATTACCGTTAATAATTCATGGTTAACAGAAGTCGAAGAATCAAAATCCCGTTTAATCGCTCATCTACCGGTAAATGGTAAAATGTAGTTTCAAAATCGGGAGAAATATATGTATATTTTTTACTCTTGTAGACATGTCTATTTAATTCCTGTAGCAGTATATTCAATGAAGTAAAAAGAATATAACTTGATATTATTAATTATTATTATTTTTTTTACTTATTTGTTTGCAGTATTTATTTATACTTTTACATAATGAAAGTAAAGCGATGAGTTTTTTAGTTATTAGAAGTTTTAAAATAGAAAAGGAATATATAGATGTGATGGTATCTGATGGCTACTGATTCCACTAAGGGAGAGAGAGGCAAAAAAAAAATTTCCTATGCAAAAAAAAATTAGTTCAAAGCTATCATTTCGAATCACCATAGATGGAGTCAACGTCAGTTTTCACTGCAGCCAAAATATCCTTTCTCTTTAATTTTTGTGCAGAAGTAACATAACCATTTTCAGGAGTCCATTCTTCACCAAACATGGCAATCCCGGCTAATAATTCAATACCGTTCAAACCTTGTGATTTACCGGTTTTCAACATATCAGCTAAGACTGCATTTCTTAATCTTGTATCATGAATATGATTTTCTACATTTTCATTTGGTTGCATGACACCTAATTGAACAGCTAATTTAGAAAGTAATGGGAACATGGGTACAATAATCCCTACTGGTTTAACTTTTGATTGATCAGCATAGACACAAATGTTTTGAACATATTTATTTGATCTGTAAACAGATTCTAGTTTCTCTAATGCCACATATTCACCATTTAATGTTTTCACTAAATTTTTCTTTCTGTCGATAATTTTCACTTGACCATGTGGTGTCCATTCTGCAATATCACCTGTCTTAAACCAACCATCAGCGGTCAACACTTTATTTGTCTCGTCTGGATTCTTATAGTATTCTGGTAATACAGAGGCTCCCTTTAACCATAATTCACCTTGATTGTTTTTAGCAAAATAACCTAATTCCTCTACATCCACCAATTTAGCGGTAATACACCCGACTAAATCACCTGCAATGCCCATGGCGAAATGTTCTGGTTCCACCACGGTGGCACATGCGACAGTTTCAGTAAGACCGTACCCGATAAGCATAGGACATAAGATATTTGTCAAAAATTCTTGTGCGTCTGTACTGATGGGACTACCACCATTTAAGATATATCTTAATTGCCCCCCCGTAGCTTCTTTAATTTTTTTAAAGATTAAATTACCAATCATATTACCACCGGGTAAATTCCATTTATTTAATTTTAATTTAGTGTAATAAGCTGCCCAAAAGATTCTTTGTGTAATTGTTGGTAAATTTTGAATTTGTTGTAAAATACCCTTTCTTATAGTTTCCCATACAGCTGCGACACCGACCATTAAAGTGGGTTTAAATTCTTGAATATCACCTTTACAATTACGTACTGATGTAGATGATAATGTCTTGACGTTAGCATATCCAATGACACCACCCCAATAAAACGCTACTAATTCGAAGACTAATTCGAAGATATGTGCTAAGGGTAAGAATGAAATGACTCTATGACCTTTATTAACGAAATCGTCAATGACATTATGTGAGACCCCGGCGACCCCAGCGACGACGTTAGAATGTTTTAATACGACACCCTTTGGATCCCCCGTGGACCCACTTGTATACATAATACATGAAAGATCTTCTGGTCTTGGTGGATGTGGATCGATGTGGGTAGCGTTTTTACCCAATTGAATAATGTCATCAAATGAATAAAATTTAATATCTGGACGTATTTGGATAATCTTGTCGATGGCTTCTTGAGCATCAGAATAAAGTTTCCCACCGAATCTCTTATCCTGTGGATCTAGAGATTCGTTATAAATAATATATCTAATTTTCGCAGTCTTTTCCACATTTTGTAAAGGGTTAAACAATTTCGATAATAAATTATTATCGGTGAAGATTGCTGTGGATTCCGTCTGAGCAATGGAATGAGTTAACCCACTTTCACCCAAAGTGTCATATGCGGTGACAATGGGGATAGATTGAGATTGTGAACCTAGATACATTTTCATCCATTTATGTGAAGTAGAGGCAAAAATGTGTAACTTATCCTCCGTGGCGGGTTTCAACCCAATTGAGACCAACCCTCTACCCAAATCATGCATAGTGATCAATAATTGATCAAAAGTTTCATATTTATATGGTGAAAGTTCCCAATAAAGCCATTTTTTCTCCACTGGGACTAATTTCCCCTCGATACGTTTCTCGACAGTTTTAATTTCTTCATGAATATCTATGATTGATCTATGACCCATTGCCATTTTACCTTTATTTTTATTAAAAATTTCTAGTGCAAACTCATAAACTGTATTACATTTCATACCCACGGGACGTACAATAGCAGCTTTTGCCACTTTAGCATTTCTTCTTTCACCAGTTTCATGTTTATTTAATGGTGGAGTTACTTCTACGGAATATTGCTTCATTTGTGTCTATGTGTGGGGAGGGAGTGTGCGTCTATATATATATATATATATAGATAGATAGATAGATGAAAGGTGGCACAAAAGTATATAAATATACAAAATTATACAAAAACCACTTGTTGTAATTAAAAAGAAGAAGTAAATGTCGATGGAGTGTAGTTAGTATAAATGTTCTTGACACATGTATTCCCTTACCGACGTAGTCATATATATATATATATATATAATATATAGACGTCAATAGTATCATCTAATGATGTTTAAATGGATCAAAATGAAAGCAAATCAGTTCTCTGTCACATTTCATTTCACCAACAAAAACTGTTGAACGGGAAAAAAATTAACCGCCCAACAAAAACTTCGCACTTTAAACAAAACCCATTCGGCGAGAAGAGAAAGAAAGAGGGTTAAAAATTGCGAGCTTCCCACACACGCCAACAATTGACGCTGGAGCGATTTCGGCGGGCAGGAATTTGTTGAAGCCGTGGGGAGTGACCCCGTTTCCCTTCTGCGCCCAGAGCGGGGGCCGGAGGCCGAGATTAACGCCGAGGGGCGCCAACAAATCGGGCAGCGCGGCCGAGTTAAAGCCCGGTGTTACGAGAACAGCCTGTTGTCCCTCCCCGCTGGCCGCCCGGCGCGGTGTACGGGTGCGCAGTCTTTTTTGTTGAGGGGGCGGCTGCGGCGTTAAGTGTCTCGTCCGACGGGGCCGTGAGTTTCTTGGTCACATGATTGTCGCGTGACCCCGTTACCACTTCCCTTGCTGATTTTATTAAGGGGAGAGGTTGTGTGCTAACTAGGTTTTCTTCTTCTTCTTTATATCACCACCTCTCTGTTTCAACACCACAAGCCAGTCCTACAGCACATATTCCCTCCCATCGCGCACCCCCCCCACAACACAACACAACACACAGTATGCAACTCCCATTTACTTCAAAGAGTGCTACTGACAACGTACCAAATACAAGATCACAAAGAGTGAAATGCTGGGAAAGTAGAGATAAGTTTTTCCAATGTTTGGATAAGATTGATGTCATAGATTCATTAAACCCTCAAACACAGCAAAAGGTGAAAGAAAATTGCTCCAATGAATATAACGAATTTAACACCCAATGTATTAACAGTTGGATCAAATATTTCCAGAAGAAGAGGGTAACAGATTGGGAAAAACAGCATTACGTAATGGCCATAGATAAAGATAAAAATAGAATCGACCCTTAAAAAATCTGTGTACACCACATATACTGTAAATACATATAATAAATGAATGTTACCATGGTAACCACATGTTTCCACCCCTAAAAACTACCCCTGATTTACCCGAGTATATGCCTCAAATTTAATTGGCTCGGACAAATGGGGAAATCACACCCTTCATTAACCGAAAACACGGAGTTTACCACGTAATTTTCTTCTTGTTTTCTTTTTGGTGCGATGAGCAGTTTTTTGTTTTTTGTCTTTTGTTTTCTCTTTGGCGATGGCCAGAAGCGGCAATATCTCCGAGCAAACAAGCCGCTCAGCCAGCTATAACAATATGGGAAGATCTCGCTCCTTTTTGTCATGTTAATCTCTCGAGATTCTCTCCGTTCCCCTTGCGTCACATGGAGATCTGGCATCTATTGTCTAACGGCCATATACACCGCTGTTTTTCTTCTCGAACAATTTGCCTTGGCATCTTTTTCTATTATTGCTATTATTCTCTTAGTCAGTTCAGGAGACGAGATCTCAGGCACATGAAGTTTACATTTCCATTCTGAGACATTTCACCACATCACCTTTCTCCCTTTTGATATCCTTTTATAAACAAACTTAGAATACTCTAGAAATAATTATTTTTTTTCTAACATCGATTACTAAGGCACACTCCCCCCAAAATGATATATCCCTCAACCTATCATATGTCCCTATTGGTTTCCTATTTTCCTTATTTGATCTCTAATTGAGATCTCTACCTCTCATCCCCCCTAAATGTCTGTTGGCCCAACATACAGTAAAGTATTCATATATAAAGGTGTAACTTTCTCTTCTTTTTTTACTCCAACTTGTTCTTGTTCTCTTTGTGCTCTATAATTATTCTTTTTTTTTTGTTTCCCCCCCACTCAAGAAACCAAGCAATACATACAAATAGACAAATCACATCTATTCATATATATTATTCATAAAACAAAACAAATTACAAACAAGAAACACAACAACAAGTTAATAAGTTTCAAAAAACTTTCTTCTAAATTATCATGTCCGCAGAAAATTTATTTATTCGTGCTGGTAATGAAGCCATCAAGATTAATCAACCACACGGTTTGGATTTCCATATCACTAAAGAAGGTTCAGATTGGTTATGGGCAGTCTTCGCCTGTTTCGGTTGTCTTCTAGTCATTTACGTAGCTTTATTCTTCTTCACTGAAGTCAGATCAGCTCAAACTAAGCCAATTACCCGTTACGCTTTAGCCGCTCCCCTTTTAATTGCTTTATTCGAATTCTTTGGTTATTATTTATACGCTTCTAATTTAGGTTGGACTGGTATTGAAGCAGAATTTGGTCATCTTCATGTGGATCCAAAAATCACTGATGAAAAGAATGGTGTTAGACAAATCTTTTATCAAAAATATGTAGTTTGGGTTCTTTCTTGGCCTGTTCTTTTATTCTTACAAGAATTAACCGGGTTATCATTATCTCAAGATGCAATTGATAATTTCTCCGCCATGGAATTAATTCATTCCTTATTAGTTCAAATTGTAGGAACCATATATTGGATTGTTTCATTATTAATCGCCGCCATGATTAAATCTACATATAAATGGGGGCCATGGGTATTTGGTGCAGTCATCATGTTAACTGTCCAATTCTTACAATGTAAGAGATTATTCGTCACATTCAAAGTGAGAGGTTTCACAATGTGTACAATGGCTTTATCAATGGTTATCGTTTGGTTATATTTCATCTGTTGGGGTTTATCTGAAGGTGGTAACAAGATTCAACCAGATTCTGAAGCTGTATTCTACGGTGTCTTAGATTTCTGTATGTTTATCATCTATCCAGCTTATTTATTATTCGTGGTTAATCAATATGGTCATTTGCCATCTTTACATATGCCACATAGAAATCATAAAGATGAAGAATCTGATATTCATGACGAACCAAAATCTGTCGATGCAGATTCAATTAGAGCCTCTGGTGAAACTCAAGTTCCAGATCAAGAAGCTTCTGCTTAATTTTAATACCACATTTTTCTGGTTTTCTTTTTTAACTGATTTTTGGAATGAATAATAATTTTCCTTACTTATTTTTACTTCTCTCTTTTTTTTTTTGACTTTTCAACCCTCCTCATTCCCAAAAATCATTCAATATATTCCTCTTTTGACAAACAAGTTTTATTAATTAATTTCTAATTATCTTATATACTTTCTCACCTTAAATAGTATATAAAACTTATTTATATATAATTCTCCTCTCTCAATTTAATACTTAATCTTTTATTACTATTTTCTCTATTTTTCTTATCTTTATAATATAATATTGAAACAATTGCATATAGAATATATATTATTATTTAAAACAAAGTGTCTATTTCTGTAAAATAGTTACAGTCATATACTTAGTTTCTGTAACAGTAGCAGTATGATGTTCGTGACCTTCGGTAACATTACGAACCTTTGGGATCTCATCTCTTTTCACTTGAGAAGCAGTGGCAGAAGCTCTTGATGTAGTAATAAAAGATTAAGTATTAA
>JAJLXW010000602.1:135281-158445 GCA_030571515.1 Monosporozyma aquatica
TCTAATGACTTCAATAGGTTGATTCCAAGCACTTAACCCACCACCAATAGCAGTGGCACCGATCTTCTCGAATGCATTCAATTTGTCATCTTTACCGGTCTTACCAGTGAATTTTTTAATACCATCTTCGACTAATCTAGAAAGACCAAAACGAGACCCCCAATTAGTCATTTGTCTAATTGCAACAGCATTAACACCTTTATAAATACCTCTTAGCCCCTCTTTGGCCCAGATGGTTCTAAACACGCCCCAAGAGGATTGTGCAGCAGCACCAGCTTCCCCCACAGCTTTTTTTCTAGTGATCTCCACCGTCTTCATACAGGTACAGAACCCCATGGTTAAATAAGATTGTGCAATCCCACCAGTAATACCACCAAGAATCCCAGATTCAAAATTGTTTAAGCCAAATTTCTTATATCTATATTCTGCTTCACTGGCGACAAATAATAAGACAGCACCTTTAGTAGAGGCTTCAATCCAAGCCCATGGGATCAACCCTTGGTAGAAACCAAAGACACCACCACGAGACCAAACACTCTTCACGGAACCCATAAAGGATAAATTTCTGTTTGCAGCCATGGTGGTCTTAATGACTTCTAATGGTTGACCTAAAGTGGTCACTTCGGCCATATTGATCCCTGCACCTAAGATAATGTTAGAGAAATTGATCTTTCTCTTTGTGATCGGTTGTTGATTCTCAGGGTTGCTCATTTTTTTGTCTGGGCCTTTACTATCCTTTGGTTTGTTTCGCCCAGTGCAGTATCAAGAAATAGGTACAAGATTAGACGATACTGAGTGTGGGTTCCTTTATAAATAAAATGAATCATCTTGGCGAAGTGGAAGAGATTAATTTTGCACTACATTTTTGCTCGATGATTATTGGAAATAAAATGAAAAATTATTGAAAAATTCCTGTGGAAAAAAAAACTGTGAAGATTTTGATGAGAAAAAGTGAAGATAATAAGAATAAGTTGGTAATAATAATAACGAGCATCGCTATTTTGACGTGGTGGTGCTTTTGTTGTTGGTTGAAGATATTATAAGAAGGAAGGTGAAGTACAAACAGTTATGGCCAGAAAGAGTAAAAAGGGACCCTCCGTGGAAAAGTCATCTTTAGAAGCCAATGTGGCTCAATTAATTGAGTCTCGGAGAAAACAAGAGGAGAGTAACCGTAACCAGAAAAGTGGAAAGATTGTTAAAGTTAAGGGAGGTGGCAACAAGAAAAGTAAGAGGCAGAAGCAAAATGGGAAAGTAACTCTTAATAATGATAAGAAATTGTTAGAACAATTCAGTTCAGTACTTCAAAAATTTGAAATACCCAAAGATAATGTTAAGAGAAAACAAGACGAGCAGTCAGCAAGGCAAATAGACCCTCATCCTGTCAGTCGAAGGGAGAGCAGCTTGGAGAACCCATCTGATACTTCCGAACACGAACAATTGTCAAGAAGGAAACTTCGAAAATTGAATAAACCTAGTTTAATTGATTTGAAAAGTTCTGTTTCCCATCCAGAAATGATAGAATGGTATGACTGTGATGCACCATATCCATTTTTAAATGCCACGATTAAATCCACCAAGAATGTTGTTGGTGTACCGTCACATTGGCAGATTAAGAGAGAATACTTATCTGGTAGATCCTTATTAAATAAGAAACCATTTGAATTACCTGATATTATGAAACAGACAGATATAGAGACAATGAGATCAGTATTGCCCTCTACCACTACCCCAGATGAAAATTCTTTGAAAGAAATGGCTAGAACTAGGGTGCAACCTAAGATGGGGACATTAGATATCGATTTCCAAAAATTGTATGATATCTTCTTTAAATTGGGCTCTACATGGAAACCTGATATATTATTACCATTTGGTGATTTATATTATGAGAATAGGAATCTATCTGAAGAAGCACAATGGAGGAAGATTAAGAGAACCATGAAACCCGGGAAGATTAGTAAGAAATTAAGAGAAAGTATGGGACTTGATGAAGGTCAATTACCACCTTGGTGTCATAAGATGCAAAAATTGGGGATGCCGCCAAGTTATCCTAATATGAAGATAGCAGGGCTGAATTGGGATATTCAATATTTAAAAGGGGAAACATATGGGAAAGTACCTAAAGAAAGTGGCAACAAATTGAAGAAATATGATAGAGGGAATTTTGGTCAAATATTAAATTTTGAAGATGTTTCTAACGAAGAAGATGAAGAGGAGGAGAAGGAGATTATCAACCAAGAAGAGCAACATGAAGGCATTGTTGATCATGGGACAAAGGAATCAATTACTGAGATGACATTCCCTCATATTGAACAAACAATTACCCACAATCAACCGGATGATGAAAGAACTTTGTACACTGTATTGAAAGAAACTACGGATGAATCAGGTTTAGGTGTCACTAAGTTGTACAGTCTTCCTGGGCAGACTAAAGTAAATGAAAAGGAAAATGATACCCCTGCAGTTGTTTCTACTGTGAAAGACAAGAGTCTACCGGCTATCGCTTCCACTGAAGGAAAAGAAAGAGAAGAAAAACATCACGAAGATAACGAAGGTGAAGAGTTCAAGGACTTTAAGTTTTAATCCGTTAAACCTTTTATTTCTGTGTGTAACGTATCTATCATATAGAGATTCTATAGTGGGTCCACTTCAATAAAATTTATTTTCAAATGAACAAATTAAAGAAGTGAAAAATTCTTTAAAATTGAGTTTAAAGCTCATCAACATTTTAAAGAAATATACCGCTGGCACTAAGCTATTCTCATAATATCTACAGACGTTCAGGAAAAACCAAGTAATGATAGAGAATAAAGAGGTGAAAAGAAAGATCGAAGAAATTGATCCTAGTGGATCTTTTGAAGCTGGGTCGAAAATGCATAAGAAACATAAGAAGGATAAAAAACATAAGAAGGAGAAGAAACATAAGAAGAGCAAAAGCAATCACGAGTTAACTGAATCGGATTTAACTACGCTAGCTGCAGTATTAAAGGATGAACCCAAATATACATATGTTAACATCCTTCAGATTGAACACGCTGCTACTAAATTTGTGGAAATGTACAAGAAATTAATTGAATCATCTCCCTCCCTAGGGGCATACCAGAATTTGGTTGATAATAAGGCTAACTTAGATTTAGATATCATCCCAGCCTTATCCAGATATATGTTGAAGTTAGGTGCGGAACTTAAAACTTTAGATATTTTAAATAAGGATCCAATTCTTAAGGCTGTCCAACATTATGAAGAGTTATATGACGAAAATAATAGTAAACCTTTAATCCCCGGGAACTCTCAGACTGAAATTGACCTTCTAAGAAAGTTTATTGCTGAACAAAGTGGTGATAAGACTGTGAACGAAAAATCAGTTGATAATAAAACCTCCGTAGAAATGTCAACCATAAATAAGACCGCTATCTGGCCACCACCAATCCCACAGATTAAAGATGCAGCTATTAGAGCTAGAGTGTTTACCCACAAATCTTTAGTTAAAAATAGGAATTTCTTATCAGAAAAGGCTAAACTTAGCTCACATAATGAAATGTTAGAATTTCTAGGTGATGCAGCTTTATATTTTGCTGTCACTAAGATTATTTATAAAAAATTCCCATATTTTGATGATGGTCAATTAACTGAGTTAAGAATGCAGTTGGTTAATAATGAAAGGTTGAAAACTTTCTCAATTGCTTATAGGTTAAAGGAGAGTTTGAAATGTGGTCTTAATCTTTTAGATGATGAGGGCTATAGGCATGGTAAGAGGAAAATAGAGGCAGATATATTTGAAGCATATATTGGCGGGCTTGTTGAAGATAATCCTAGTAATTATGCGCAAGTGATTGAGGATTGGTTAGAAAAATTAATGGATCCAACTATTCAACTATTGACAAGGACAAGTATCAAATTAAAGCAACCAGAGAAGACCAATCTGGATGCAAAGAGACAATTGTATTCTCTTATCGGTTACGCAGCTTTGGGATTGAATTATAAGGTTGTCAAGAGTAAGACACAATATGATCCAACTTTTATTGTCGAATGTAGAATTGGGGATGGGACCGTGCTTGGGGTCGGGACCGGTAAAAACATTAAGTTAGCTGGTTCGAATGCAGCTGAAAATGTTCTTGCTAATAAGGCCTTAGTTGAGGAATATGCCAGCAAACGTGCAGCAATTCCAAGATCAGACTCGGTAGTTACTAGAAATGCTAAAAGCAAACAAAACGAAGAACCAGCCAATAAAACTACTGGTAAGTTTTCCCCCATTAATAATGGTAAAAAGATAGTAATTGGGAAGGATGGTCAAGCATCCATGGAATGAAAGGATACCTCTGTCAATCATTCCATTTTGGTATAATAAATAGCATGGTGATCTATAGACTTTAGAAATATATACCTTCATTTAATACAAATAACAATAACGAAAAAGAAAGGAATAGCAAATACATCATAATAGTCTATCAAGGTCATTAAGGTCTTTTATTACAGATTTCTTATTCTTACTTGAGAACTTGGCCTTCATTTTCTTCTTAGACTTGTGACTCTCGTCTGTTGTTGACAAGAAATCTGGGATATTTTTAGTGTTTGCATAAACAGATTCCATATTATTCTTATTCTTTTTCAATTTCTTCTGAACCTTCGCACTCTCTTCTGCAAACCATTTTTCAAATTCCATGGCAGCAAGTCTTTCCTCAGCACTGGTTTTCTCATTGGAACTAGGATTTGCAAATGTTGCCGTAATTTCATTAATCTCTACTTTATTCGAAGTCACATATGGGAGAATACCACCTGGGTTTCCTGAACTGACAAATTCTGTATAATTATGGGATGAAGTTTCTATTTTCTTCATATTCTTCCTCTTGTTTTTTTTACGGGTTTCTTTAATGTCAATAGATGCAGTAGTTAGAAGCGAGGGTAAAGCGGAATTTGTTTTTTTTCTCGACCCTGGTTTCTTGTCATTCATAGAGACTACAGGTGATTCGGATTTAGAGGTTTTCCAAGCTGGTTTAGACTCAGATTCCTTTTCAGTGCTTTCCGTCACTAGAAACTGCCTTCTCCGTTGTTTTTGATTACTCTTCTTGAAAGTACCAAAAGATTTGGTAATTAATGGATCGTCATGAGGAACTTTCTCTGGAGTGGTCTCGCTTGTGGAACTATTAGAACTGTGTGTAGATAAAAGAGACGGCAAGTCTGTGGTTTCAGCCTCTGCTGCATGCAAAAGTACTTCACTTTCTTTTAGTGATGGTGCTATTGGAACTTTTGGAACAATGAGCTGTTTCTTTTCGGAAGTTTTTCGTCTGTTTCTCTTCTCCACGATAACAAAGTCCTCTGTAGACGTGTCGTCGATTGCACTATCTGACAAAGAATTTTTCTTCCAAATATTAGTATTAATATGAAGTGGAGTATTGTGACTTGATAGGCGCCTTTCTTCTTGTAAATGGGTGGCCTCAGGAGAATGTAGGTTCCCAACAATCTGTGGATTATCTAATACTGAGCTTCTTCTTCTAGCATTACTGACACTTATTTTTGCTTTACTTTCTACTGGTTTGTGGGTTTTCAAATCGAAGGTCGCTTCGAAACGCTTATCTTTGGTCATAAAATGCTCACTAAACTTGTTAATATCATGTGTGAATAGATTAATCCAATCTACATTACCATCATCATACCAACATGGTAACTTGCCTATTGGACTTATATTATAGGTGAGGAAATATTTACAATGCTGCTCTAACGTTTCCCATATGTCGTTGTCAAAATATTTCTCCAAGATAGGAAATGCCTCCTTTGAAAACAAAATTCCAATTGACATCAAAATATAGCAACAACAGCTTGTAAATAGTAAAGTTGCTTTAGAATGGTACGAACTGATTAAAATAGAAAAAACGGTTTCTTGGTTAATATAATTTGATATTATAGTCTCTAAGTAATTTTTCAATGGTAAGAGTAATAATTCATTACTGTAATCGAGTAACGTTAGCAGGTCAGCTAAGCTTTCCGAGAAAAGTTTTGTATGTAAAAGCTCTTGTAAGCACTTATCATAAGGCAGACCATATAAATAGGAAAGTATGAATTGGAAATATTCTCGCGATATATGTTTTAAGTTCACGACGAGCAGGCCATCTTCGTCTTTTTTGGACCAGATATTATTTGTTATGATTTTAAAATACGTAGACCTCGAAGCTAAAACGAGGGAGTGTGCATAAATGGTGCCATCTTCAAGTTCAATCTTTGTATCCAATAACGTGTTGGTCGCCTTATTGTGTTCTAGAGCGACTAAAAATAATTGTTGAAGATAGTCTGAAAGTTTGTCAAGATGCACTGTCCCCTCCGTAATATCCAATAGTAACATATAGTCTTGTTGTGTTGACGGTTTTGAATCGGTATAAAGATAATGAATAATTTTTTTGATAGAATTTGCATTGGATCCGGAAACATAAACTGTCTCACAATTGTCAGTAACTGTAGATCTAGTTGTAAATACTAGTGATCCATCCCTCGAAGTAACTTCATGAGAGGCTTCTAAATTCCGAAAGAAATTAGGGCAACGTATCCTGATGAAGAGTTTATGAGCAAAACATAAGACTTCATTAGTGTCTGACTGTATAAAGCAAATATCAAATCGTGCATCTGGATTAAAACTCTCCTCTTCCATATTTTGATCATTGGTATCTTCATATTGTGAAAAATTAGGTGAAATTGATGAAGAACATTTTTTCCTATTGAATGGTGCGGTAGGATAGTTATCCCATTTGACAAATGGAGAATACCTGGAAAAATCATTAGCCAAGCCATCTTGACAATGTAAAATTGGGACATTAACTGTATCGTTTTTAATAAAAGCAAATGAACCAAAAGTAGAGTTACATGATACCTTTAAAACTTTGCCCGATAATAACTTACTACTATGAATCTTCTCGAATGAATTGTTAGACAAGTTTTTAGTCTTGAATACTTCTCCACCAGATGTTGCTAGTACTATGTCACCTTTGAATCCCACGTCAAAGTCAACACACTTTCTAAAACTGAAATTTGGGCTCCATATTAAATTCACCGGTAAGACATTAGTATTTAATAAACTCCAACATTCTGGAGACTCTTTCTTAATAGTTATCATCCCCAGTCTACCACAAGCATACCTAAAACACAAATTATTACCAAATTTATTAGAACATTTCATATCAACAACATCACGCGGTATTTCTCTCTTAGTGAAATGGTTGAATGCATCAATTTCTTTGTAATTCTTTGATCGTACCATCGGTATCTTGAAAGTCTTGATAGAATGATTAACCAAAACAGTAAGAACGTTATTCTCAGATCGTATAAATGTGACGAATTCAGTACAGATGACCTGCTCGATATTTAAATGTTTCAGGTTGACAATAATCGGTTTCGTTACTATATATCCATGTTGACCCCAATAGTCGATATCAGAAGAAGATTGTTTGTGATGGTTAAGTTTCCCCATTTGTCCTACATCTAAACCCCACAAATATATCTCGCCACCTTGTGTAACGGCACAAGAATGAATCTTAGAACATGCAACCATAGCAATCTTCTTGTTATCCAGGAAACTGACTTTTCTGGGTAATAATCCGCAAGCAGATTCGTCATAACCATATTTAACCGAATTATTTGTTTGATAGCCTAATTGTGAATATGCATTCCAACCCCAAGAGTATACTGAGGTGGGCTCCGTACCACCTAATAAAAGTGTATGATGATCACTTGTGGAAAGTTGTTTAATGATAAGATCAGACGGAAGAGTATTCAACTTGGAAAAAGAAAATATGTGTTCCTTATTAGAACCAATTCCTAGTCTACCCCTCGATGCATTACCACACAGGTAGATTTCATTGTTCCTTGTAGTAATTATAGCGTTGTATTTAGTCATAAAAACCTCATTAAACTTATTATTACTAGGTGGGAAAGTAAGATTGTGTAATTGATCTATCTGCAATTGAAAAAAATTTTGTCTATCATCCTTATTACCTGTTCCTAAATTGTAATGAGTGTTGGAACCGAGTGTTAAAATGTGGGTCCCTTGGATACTATCTCTATCTTCATTTTTAACTTGGGTATGAGTTGAAAATTTATCAAATGATGAGCACATAGATTGGGGGACATTTTCTGGACTATCCCAATAAACTAAGTCGTCTAAATTCTTTGATACATCAAAATTCCCATCTTTATATGCTAAGAATTTGGGTCGTTCCCCACTGTAAAAACCATCCGAAAGAATAACGTTGAAATGCTCTATGGGGTTTAAACCTTCTCGATCCACTTGGTCAAATATATGACCTCCAAGCTTGTGTGATATATATTCCATTTCTTCCTTCCATTTCTGATATAATTTAAACGCCTTTTGGAACTCTCCCCGAGACAACAAAATATGCATGGGAGTATATCTACTTTCCATGTCGTATGAGTAGATATCTATTTGGTTTAGTATCTGGGTCATAGAACCTTCATAACTTAATAAATATGACAAACTTCTCCCAAAGACATCTCTTTGATCATCATGTATTTTTGCCGTTTTGTTCTGTGTTTGTTGTCTCTTCTTTTTGTAGTTATAAGACAGTGGCATCGGATATCTTGGTTTATCAGTACGCAAACAACTGTCCACACTCTGCCTTTCGGTTCTTTGGTACTTCTTTTATAGCACTTTCACTATCACCGAGCGTAGGATGATGATAATCTTTAAATCTTTAAAATCGAAATAATAACCTCTCTTACCCGCAGAAACGTCAAACTTCTACTATGAAGACACAGTAATAAACTCCGAATAATATAGTAATATTGGTAAACAAAGAGAATATAACCTGTTATATTAAATAGTGATACTAGTAGTAATGTACATAAAATGGGAATCTGTATATAAATATTGTGTTTAAAGATATAAATATAAAGGGACAGGGAGATGTTCTAAAAAGAGATTTAAAACAACATCCAAATGGCACCACCAAGTAAGACAGCTAGGATGATGGCGGTAATAATGGCAGCACCAGCACGGTCCCCATTAGAGATGTTCAACTTGTTCTGTAAGACATTAGTTGTTGATGAGTTCAACCCTGCATTGGCATCCCCCTTTGATGTCCCACCGTTGTATTGTGTGTATAAGGAAGGTCTGTCATGAATTAATAAACTTTGGATAGCCTCTAGAGCACACATTTGTTCACCAAGACCATACATACCATCCCATCCATCCTTTTGCCAATTTAGTCCACATGTATGACCATCAGTACCACCAGAACAGGATTTGGCCACTGCCTCAGCAGTACTTTTCATCAATGGATCAATTGTAGCCGCAGTTTCGGGGACTAACATACTGGTGAAGGATAACATTCTTGAAAAGATACTCTTGAATGATCTTTGATCGTTATTACAATTATTACTATCTTGACAAGCACTTTCATACATGATACCATCTTTAAAAAAATATGTGGTAGCCCCGGCCAATAATTTATCAACACGATCTTGCCATACAGAGGAACCATTTGTTGCATTATACATGAATGCAGCACCACCAAGCATGATCCCATGGTTATAAGACCATTCCAAAGTGGTAATATCTGTACAGTTATCATCGATGGAGGCACCATCAAAAACATTGGCAAAATCTTGACCATCCAACACAACAAACCCTACATCTACTAACCAATCGAATACAGTAGAAGCCACATTTAAGTATGTGGTGTTTCCTGTATATCTACCCAATCTAGCGGCCATTTGGAAAAGACAGCCATTAGCAACGGTGTTCTTATAATTATAACCTGAATTCCAAGTGAAAATTTGCCATCTTAATCCACCATCACAATGGGCATCATCCCACCTAGCCCACATGGTATTAAAGACAGCTTGTGACATTGCTAACCAACCTGGAACACCTTCTTTATTTGGGGCTGAAAAATTTCTTTCTACAGCATCCATAATAGTCAACCCCCATATCCCTTGATCATCATTCCCCTCAACCATAGTTTGGTTTGCTGGGATATAATCATAGTCCGGCCCCGTTTGTGCTACAAATGCTTCCATTAGCATTGATTCATAGGTATCATTTTGACAAAGGAACCAATTTTCTAACATCCCACCAAAGGCTTCACCGGCTTCCCACCAATAATAAGGTGGTTGAAACATCCCGACGGTACCACCAAATTGTGTCCCCCAATAGTAATCCATTATACCTTGTTGAATTAAAGCAGTAGCATCACAAATAGATTTCTTGTCAGTGACATCTAAATCCAAAGCTGCGATCTGGCAACAAAGAAACGATAGAGGTAACAGTAGCCACTTCGAAATAGTAAACATAATAAACTTTTGTTTTAAATCACTCGATCAAAGGGCTCACTTCACGGTGTGTGTGTCTTGACTGGTGTATTCTTTAGCTTGAGTCAAGAATTTGATCTAAAATGGCTTTAGCAAGTTTAAATATAGAAAAAAAATAATGAAATAGGCTGAAAATTTGATGAAAGTAGATAATATCCAAAAGGCAGACAGGTTTGTAAGTATAGTCTAACAGTGTGTTTATATGTGTTTTATATAAGGTGATTAAAAGAGGCTAATGGTTTATGATTTATTTATTGGGGGGTTAATTGGGAATTCTTTTGCGGTTATGCAGTACTTTTCTGGTGGTAAACGGACCCCCCACGAGCCCATGACTTGAGGTAACGATTTCTTATTTCTTTCACTTGCCAATTTTAATAATAGTTCCTTTGGTGCCGTTGGCTTGAATTGGTACTGTGTCCGTGAGGCAATTGCTAGCCGTATATCTTCCACGGTCAATTGACCTGGTGCAGATGCACTAGTAGAGTTTGTTGTTGTAGTGGTAGTAGCGGTGGTAGTACTGGTAGTTGTTGCCGGTACACCTGTTGCTGCGTTGTCAGTCGTGGTGGTGCCATTGTTGGTAATGTTGTGAGTGGTCCCATCGACAGTTACAGTGGTTGTATCATTTGATGTATTATTGTTGGCAGAGGACGTGTTGGAAGAACTTGTGGTATCCTCGACAAGATTATTCTCTTTATATTCACTATATATCATTGCATCTTTCAATACCCCCTTTGTGTATCTGTATGCGAAATCCATTAGTTGTAAGGGCACCCTATCCTCATATTGGTGGATTGCTTGTGATGCCAATAAAAGATGTAGAAGACGTACATCACGAGGGGTGTCTGTATCCATTGAAGTATCCACTTCCATATCGGGACTGTTGTTTGTAGTGTTATTTGTAACCATGATTGATACCTCGATAGATGGTTATTTGTGACGAGAGCACTAACTGTTTCTCTATATTTTTATTCTATTCATCATGATATTCCAGTATTATAGAATTGATATATTTATTATTCTCTGGAATATTTTCCGACTTTAAAAAACCAGGTAATAGCTCCATTATTTCTTAGGTTTTTGCATGTTCTAATAAAATATAATCTTTAAACTTTATTAGGGCAAAGGAAAATATTTTGGTTTAACCCTAGGGTTGTATTTTACCCGGCTATTCCATCCGTACATAACGACAAACAGTGGCAAAATCTGAAAGAAAAAAAAAACGCTAGAATTTATTTCAATATTAGAGATCTTTCCAGTATTACTATTATCATCATCCAAAAGATTACACCAGGGTACTAAGAACTTATACTTTACGTCGCATATATTACACAACAACAAACTAAATATATTTAAAAAAAATGTCTGATTGGGATTCTAACACTGTTATTGGTCAAAGAGTGAGAGCTGGTGGATCTGGTCCACGAGCTCAAGTTGCCAGAACTGCTGGTCAAATCAATGCTGCCAGAAGACAAGGGTTAGTTCTATCGGTAGATAAGAAATACGGTACTACAAACACAAAGGGTGATCCAGAGGGACAAAGATTGACCCGTGTGGATCGTGAAACTGATATTGTTAAACCAAAAAAATTAGATGCTAATGTAGGTAAAACTATTGCTCGTGTAAGAACTGAGAAAAAATTATCACAAAAGGAACTTGCTACAAAGATTAATGAAAAGCCCACTGTCATCAACGATTATGAATCTGCTAGAGCTTCTCCTAACCAACAAGTCCTCGCTAAGTTGGAAAGAGCTTTAGGTGTCAAATTAAGAGGTAAAGGTATTGGTGAACCATTATTCAAGAAGAAATAGATCACTTCATAGTTTTTATATATGTATAACAACAGATAGGTTTTTGTTTTTAAATAATTATATATAAACTCTTATTCACGAATTTAATGGATTTTTCATTCTCCCTTTTGTTGGTATAACAACTATATTTGCTGTCATTAAATATTTTTTTTTTTTTTTCACTTTCTATGCGACGCAATATTTTATTTTCTTTTTTTTTTGGTGAAACTTTCCACTACTTTTGATGACAGATGGTGAAGAAGGTGATACATTCACCACTAAAAGCCAACCCAAACCCACCGTTTCAACGACCAGCTATGGCGACTCTACCTTTTAAGACAAATTACGCTGAAGAAGAGACATTTTCTATCGCAGGAAAAGCTTTAAAATTGACCACAAAGGAAGATATTCAACCAATTTTAGATGATTTATTAAAATTAGATAAAGTGGTCAAAATTGATTTATCTGGTAACACAATAAGTAGTGAAGCATCTTTATCCCTGGCTGAATGTATTAAGAGCAACAAGAAAATTTCTGGAAATTTAATTGAAGTTAATTTTGCAGATTTATACACTTCAAGATTAGTCGAGGAAGTAGTTCAATCTTTAGAATATTTATTACCTGCATTCTTAACTTGTCACAGCTTGAAAATTGTTAATTTATCAGATAATGCATTTGGTTTAAGAACCATTGATTCCTTAGAGAATTATATTGCCAATGCTTTACATTTAGAACATTTAATCTTATCAAATAATGGTATGGGGCCATTTGCTGGTGAAAGAATCGGTAAAGCTTTATTTAAACTAGCACAAAACAAAAAAACTCATAATTTACCATTGTTAAAGACATTTATTTGTGGTAGAAATAGATTAGAAAATGGTTCATCTCTATATTTAGCTCTTGGTTTGAAAAACCATGGTTCAGAATTACAAAATGTGAAATTATATCAAAATGGGATTAGACCAAAGGGTATTATCACATTAATTGAATATGGGTTTAAACACTGTCCAAAGTTAGAAATCTTAGATTTACAAGATAATACTTTCACCACCATGGCATCATTAAAGTTAAGTGAATATTTACCAATTTGGAAAGAAAGTTTAGTGGAATTAAATTTAAATGATTGTTTATTGAAACCAAAGGGTGGTGATGCAATTTTAAAGCAACTAACCTCTAACGTTTTCCACCATTTAACTAGATTAAGATTGGAATATAATGAAATTGAACAAGATTCTATAGATAATTACCTATTAAAAGCCATTGAAGATAAAAAATTACCCACATTGAAAGAATTGGAATTAAATGGTAATAGATTGGATGAAGATTCTGAAACTGTTGACCTTTTACAAGGTATGTTTGAAGAGATGGAATTAGACGATTTAGAAGAAATTGATTCTGAGGATGAAGAAGAGGAAGAGGAGGAAGAGGAAGAAGATGAAAAGGAAAAATTCGAAGAAGTGGATATCGAACCATTAGAAAAGGAATTATCCAATTTATCTGTAGACGAATTGTCACAAGATTTAGCCAAGACTAAGATCTGAAACAATTTTATAATATAAGTAAGTGTATAATACAATCTTTTTTGGTTGGTTTTCTCATTTCTATATATGAACTTTATATACATATGGAAAGTTACAAAAGAGCATAGATATAGATAAGATCATTCTTCCTCTTGTTTCGTGAGATGATTCGATAAGTTCTTATGTAATTGAAACATATTCGTCTTTTTACCAAAGATACGTTCCAATTTCTCATCACAATTAATGTCTCTTCTGTTATCAGGATCTTGTAAATTATGTTCTTTAATATATGTCCAAATATCCTTCACCACTTGTGTTCTTGGTCTCGGTTCGTCACCAATAATGTCCTTCAAGGGGTCACTTAACTCTAAATATTCCCAACTGATCCCACGTTTCTTCGTACCATCTTCATTTGTATCTATATCTCTCGTACTCTTCCTTTTACTCTTTCTCTTTGTAGGTTTAGTAACTTTTGACTTCTTTGAAGACTCCTTTGTAGGCAAACGCAACCCATTATTTACGTTACGACTTATCCTCAGCACTTTATCCTCATTGGCAAGATCTAGTTTCTTCTGTTCCATCCATTTACAGGCATCTTCCCAATCATGTAATGGGACTAAAATTTTGGGTTTTTCCGTCAATTCATTAAACCGTTCTATGATTAATTCATTCAATTCTTTCCTTTGTGAATCTAGATTAGTTCCATATAACTCTTCAAGACATTTCCTGATCTTTTTGGGACTTATCTCATCTGGATTTGATGTGGTGATAATAGCATCAATATTATTCAAAAATTTCTTTATATCTACACTCATCCGTTATTTCTCACTCCACCTTCTTATACTCACAATTCTGTATACAATGTGATATATATATATAGATATATAATCCCTAAGTTAGTCTAAGGATCTCAACCATCAGGCAATATGTACTATGTTTAACCATCGATGGCTTTAGTTCTAAACATATGCAATCTTTAATTACTGGGAAAAAGAAAAATTTATCAAGTGTCACAAATTGTTTAAAAACAAAAATAATATTATACAAATAAGAGATATATAGACGTGTTAATATGTTTATTGGCTATCTCAGGGAATTAGGATCTGTGCAGATAATAGATTGGATGAATAAATTTTGAATTATAATATATGGAGGGGCTTTTGTGATTGTTTATTGTTGCAAGTCTTTCTCATAAATCAGGCACTATTTTTCAAGTTTTTCTTTTGTTGTCTTTCATTCTTCTTGATTAAACGTTTTCTCTCTTGTCTATTCAACGTTCTTGGATCCACAAGTTCATTTTCAGTGCCTTGGACATCATCATCAACTTCGACTAACCATTGATCATCAAGTTTCTTATTAGCACCTTTATACCCCCACTTATTAACCCATTCTCCACTGGCCTCATCAAAGATCTTCTTACCTTCTTTAACTTTTGATTTAATCCCTTTCTTTGCAGCGAATTTCTCCCATTTGGTCATTTGTTTTGGTTTTGGTAACGGTTTTTCCCTTGGTAATTCAGTGGAAGGTTCAGGTAATTGTAATAAAGTCATTGTAGAAGAAACAGAGTCAGTGGTGGTTTTCATCGGTAGAGATAACAACTGGTTAATAAGTAGTTGGACATTGTCACGGGTCAAGTCCTTGATGCTTTCTTCACGGTTGATATTTGAAGAATCAAGAGCATCTTTATCTAGCACATTGGAATCGAAGACAGATAAATTACCTAGATCGTAGGTCACAGGAATCGGTTTTTCCACAGTAACAGGTAATGATTTATAATCCTTGGCGGGGGCAGTGTTGGCAGACATTTATTAAGTGGCGTTCTGGTATTGAATACTTCCCTTCTTATGTCACTTTACCCATACAGATCATTTCTACTATGGAACCTTATCACTATATGAAATAAAAAAAAAATTATTGCGATGCTCATCTCAAAATTTTTCAATCATTTCGCACGTCGCCCAAAATGGAAATAGTGACAGAATATAAAGCTAAATAGATTATAATATTATTAATTAAATATATAAAAATAGTATATATTCTTTCACAGCTCAAACAGTCTTCGTAATGGTTTAGATGCACTGGGATCGCAGTCAAATTTCCACTCATCTCGGACTAACCTCTTGGTATAATATCGAGATTCGGAATAACGTTGTAAAATATCCAAGTGTAGTGGACCATCTCTCGATGGTAACAATCTGATATCCTTCTGAAGATACTTGTTCCCGCCTGCCATGGTTTCAAAAAATTTCATCATAAGCTTATTATAGTTCAAGATGATCAATCCTGTTAATTGGTGTACTAGTTCAATGAAAATAGGTAAATCTCGACTGATATTGGCTTGCAATTGTTCATAGTGTTTCCCAATAACGTCTCGTTTAACGTCATACACATTTGTCTTCTTCTCCTTAAGGTAAATGATATAATCTCTCTTTAATGTCTTTAAATCTTTCAAGTTGTGTCTAATCTTGCAACTAGCTTTCAACAACTGGTTCAATGGGATCATGATACCAACTTCAAATTCTGTCAATTTCAATATTGTAACCTTTTCTTTAATCTTGTTCAATTCAGTTAAATATTCCATAGATAGGGGTAGTAACATTTTGTTATTTTCGCCGGATATGCTCCAATCGATATTAGATATATCGTCACATGAAACAATGTCAATCCATTTCTTAACATTGTTAATATTGCAATCAATTAATGACAAAAAATCAATCTTACAAAATAAATTCCTTAGTTGGTTCAAATCTTTAAATATCTTCTTAAATTTAACAATATTCTCAAGTAGTGTACCCTTGTTCTCTTTATTATGTGAGGTCGCAGCCTGATTCCGTAACGGTAATTTTACACTGGGATCCCACGAATGATCTTGCTGTTGTGTATTACTTGGATATTGGGAGTAGCGGCTTGAACTATCAGAACAGTCACTTATAATTGACTTATTTTCAATGCTATCGCCAGAATCAACCTTATTCCCTTCAAGGATGTCGGTTACATGTGAAATTTTGTCCTGAGGGTTCTCATAACTTTGAATAATTTCCATAGGGGTGACACTATAATCACAATAAGCATTGGAGTTATTATTACTTCCTTTGTTATCATATGAAGCATTATATTCTTCAACTTCAGTCTCCACTTGAGAACTAAAATCCTTGTAATTGATCAAACATTGTTTGAGATTATCGATAAGATCCTCGGATAAAATGCTATCTATAGTATTAATGGCAAGTAACGATTCCAAAATACCAATCCATTCTTGTACTCTTTCTTTGGGTCGACTCAAAATATCTTCCAACTGTGTACATTGACATCTTTTCATACAATATTCGATCCATTTTTGGAAAACTTGTTGATTATTTTCCTTTAACGAATGTAACAATTCTTGTTGTTTTTTCTCTGTCACAAAATAATTCAAATATGTAGCCTTAATCCTATGCAAATGTTGTTCAAATAGATCACCAATATCTAACGTTTCATACATTGTTTCCAATAAATTACCATTCTTTAACAAATCATTCCAAAATTTATCATTCATTGCAACATGTGGAGAGTTAACAGTGAGCATCTTACTCAAAGAGGCAATAAAAATTTTACTAATTGAAGTGATAGTATCAATATTACCAAAAAGATATATTTCATCTGAAGTTCTACTCTTCTTAATAATTTTATTCTTAAAAGTAGAATGTTTATGTAATGCTTTCCTGTAGACACAGGTAGCCATTTGCATGGTCTCGATATAATTAATTTCAGATGTATATAATTTCCTGATTATTTCAAAGAAGTTTGTTTCATCTACTTCATCGTGATCTGAACTCTTGGAGGAAGTGGTACAGTATTTTAACGGGGGTATTTGATCATTTGTACTTTTTGGTGTCTTTAGAGAAATCAATTTATCAAATAAACCCACATTTAATGGGGATGGGGTCATTTTCTTATTTGGTGGAAAGTCATCTGCGACCCCGCTTAAATCCAAACTTGTAGGTCTTTTATTCGAGATGTTGCTCACATGGCGATAAGGATTTGAAATTCTGTATCGGTTTGATTGCGATTGCACACGTTGGAAAGTAGGTAGTTTATCATCATTTGAATGAAAATAATCATTTTCATAGTCTCTGATCGGTGTCAAGGAGTCAGTAGCTGGGATATGAAGTTCATTGATTAGCTTTGAAGTCTTAAACATTGAATATTTTCAGTCGTGTTTGGTTAGTCTTTCTTTAATAGCCTCAAAAAAGCCTAAAAAAGAAAAAAAAGAATGATCTGATATTTGGACGTTAATTAACCATTAAAAAATACTGGAAAGGCCATTTTTAGCAATAACTTAACATAGTTATAAACATAGGTGAATTCCACTCTAATTGTTCATATATATATATGTGTGTGTGTGTGTGCATGTGGTTTGGAGATTAATATAACCTTTTCTCTTAAGTTAGAATCTGTCGCATTAACCCTTTTTTTTTAAATCTAAGATGAAACAAGTTTAAATCAAAATCGGACATTTTAGAAGAATATGTTCAATGGATGTGTTTCACCTATGTATCCGCTATATATAATGATATATACACTATGTACACTGTGTAAGCCGTGAATTAATAGGAATCAAAGATCAATATGGGAATATTCCAGGCCACCTCTCCCAATGAATTCTGAAATGATTTTGAAACGATCCTTTTGCCCTTCTTTAGTGTTTAGAATTGTCTCTAATAATTCGATATCTTGTGTCACATTGGTTTGTTCATCATATATCTTATTGGAGGACTCTAATTCTAGGATACATTTGGGACATTTGTAAGAAGCATCATTCCTAGCCGTATTTTCCTCTTCGTTAAGACAACGTTTGTGGTAAATATGACCACATTTGAAATATAATATAGGCAAATCCAGAGGCAATTCACACATGTAACAGTGTTGATTCTTAATATTAATTTGTATCGATTTAGTAGAATCCATTAAATCTTTCAACTGGTTCTGCTTGGTAGTCAATTCTTCTTGGTATGTCTCGATCAATTTGTTATTGTTCTCTATTTCAGTTTCTTGCTGATGGAAGTAATCAACTAGTATATCCTGAATCAAATCTAATTTAATTACATCTGTGGTAGACAGAATTTGTATCAACTCGGGTAATTCAATGACACCACCTGCTAATGCACGATCAATCAATTGTTGCCTAATCTTAGTACTTCCACCAATGATCCTGACTATTTCTTCATTGGAAATAAAATACTTCAATGCAAGACGATATAATCTGGTCTCTTCATCCACATGACTCACAAAATAATCCCAACATGCCAATGGATCTTCGATTAATGTCATTGTGTCAAATGTATTTACAATAAGATCTTTGGGGTTTGTATCACTATTGATATGAACCCCATTCATGTGGGAAATTAAGACCATTAAAGAATTATCTACTTGGTTATTTGTATTATCGTCTTCTTGCAAGATTTGGCTTCTATTCCAAATTTCTTCAGCTTTTATTTTCCAATCTTCACGTCTTTCAATGTCATCTCTTTCACTTAAGCTATAATAAAGATCATATAACGTCGTTAAAATCTCTTGTAAGTCCTCTTTAAATCCTTCAAATTGTTGATATGTTTCCAAACAAGCTTCTAGAAACACAACAAATTGGAATGGTTTATCAATAAACGAAGTAAATATTAAACTTGGTTTAGGAGGATGGTATGTTGTTGTACTTGTGGTTGTTGTAGATGTCCTTGTGCTAGAATTATCTGGTGGAGTTGCACTATTAGTGTCATTTATATAAGAAAGGAAAGTAGCATAACTGTAGAAAATTTTCTTTAGTTCTGATTCCTTTCTTGTTAGTGGAATAGGTTTATTTGAACTACCTCTTGGTTTATATTTACCTGTGAAGATCTCTATTAGTAACAAATTTGTATCATTAGGTAATGAAGTTAATAATTGTCTTGAAAATTGGCACATAATTCTTAATGTATCATCAATGGGTAAAGTCTTTATAAAATTTAATGCAGAATGTGGTTCATTTAAATCATCTAATAATAAAGTCACTATTAATACTGGATCTTTAGAAAATTTCTTAGCCAATTCATAAGCTTCAACAAGTAAATTACATTCTCGTAATAAACCAATAATTAAATCTAAATCGAATAATTTATTATTTGAATAGAAAAATTCTTCATCTGAAATGTCATTTGTTAAGATTTCATGCACGTATTGTCCCGATCGAGTAAAATGTTGAATAAATCTATTTAAATCATCAATTTCATTCAATTTAATTAAAATGATTAATAATAAGGTGATATGATCTGAGTTAGCTATGTTTTTTTCAATCAAAGACCATAAGAATACAGATAAGATCTGATTTTTGTCCCTATCAGATAAATTCTCTAAAGAGGAAAATTTGGTTAAAGTTTCATTGATGTCGATAATGGATAGACATTTGGTATATTGTTCCATAGATTCACGGTATTGGCCTTGATTAAATAGGTATATGGCATATTTTTCGTGTATCTGATATAAATTATCTTGATTTTCCTTCGTATCATTTTTGGTTATATATTCTTTAATAAATTCGATGGCTAAGGGGAAATCATTTTTAGATTGTATTACTTCAATAATTTCATTAAAAGGTTTTTTATTAATTTGATATAATACACCATTAGTAGATAATAACGAGAATTTTTCATCGTACCCACCAAGATATTCAAGGATTGGGTCCTGTATTAATGTGTTAAAGGCGACAATATGATTTGCAATATCTAAGATGATAAATTTATGTATTTTCTTATAATTTTCATCATGAATTCTAGGATATTCTTCTATTATTAATAATACATTTGTCTCATTTAATAGTTGGATCTTATTTATCTTTATTATGGTTTCACTTTCATTTGTATTTTGTAGAAACGGTGGTAAAATAATGATTTCCTTTTCATTATTTAATTTAAATGATATTAAATTCTCTTGATTATCAAGAACCCAAAATTTCCCCCCCAGGGAATCCCATGACGAATTACCCAATTGTAAAGATAAATTATCCGCCATGACATGAGTGGGTTTCCCCTTATTATCACCTCTTGTCGAAAATAATAATATTTCATTAAGTGTGGAGGAAAGTACAATCCATTCATGATGTGCAGTGGTAGTAGATTGTACCAAATTGATTGATAATATGGGGGTATCTCCGCTTGAGAATATTTTTCTTTGTCTCGAACCCTTATCATGAGCAATATCACCTCTAATTAATATGATATCACCATTTAAATAACCTAGAGCAATGATTGATAAATCTGGAGTAATATCGAATGCTGATAATGGGGTATTATCCTTTTGAGAGGATACTATTACTTCTGAATGGAATTGTGGTGGTTGGGTATGATTCTTAATATTGTTATGATAAGATAAAAGTTTACTTAATTGATAAAATCTGATGATTGTGGGTGGGGTAAGGTTTGAATCAGTAGAGACAGATTTTAAAATGAACATAACCCATTTATTATTAGATATAATTTTAATATTTGAAATGATATAATTATTGTTCTTTTCATTATCTAATAGATTGAATTGAGATATTATGCCAATATTTTTCAAATCTATAATTTGTACGTTGGTATTATTTGATGTTGCCATGACAATGAATGCATTATTATAGTTATTTCCATCAGTAGTCATGGCAATGGAAGATAAGTTTGGATCAGAATATAATGGATGGTCATTACCCAGGAATGGATCCCTTATGGGTATTGAATGATAAAACTGAAATTGTTTCCAGGCAATTGACATGGTGTGGGTGGTAGGGGAGGTACTTGTTGATGTTTGAACTTGGGATTATCTTGTCTTCTTGTAGGGATATTAAAGATTTGGGCTAGTTCTTGAATTTGACACATCCTTTTCAATATCAATATCTTATTAGCAATAAATCACAAACCCTAAAGAATAAAAAATGAGGGTTTGGGCTAAAGAATAATCTCCAAAACCCTAGGGTTACGATAATTGTTTTCATTTTTTCCAAAAATTCAAATTTCATTAAAATTTAACGTTTTGTCAAGAAAATATGAATTTAAAGATCTAAGTGATCAAATAAACAAAAATTTCTTACGGTTTCCTAAAACAGCAAAAGTGGGAAAATTCTTTGACAAAAACAAATGTAAAAACAATACAGGACAATAAGGAACAATACGCTGCATTCTTTTAGGGAGGAAGCAAAAAACCAGTTTCCTAAATAGGTAAACAGCCATTACTCTTCTGGGACAAGGTACGCCCAACACTTTGCCCAAAGAGGAAACTGCCCTGGCAGTTGTTGAGCGAAGGTTGCCCCGCCCCCATTGTTTTCCTGGCCGGGCCAACCAATAAAAGGAGGGAGTCTCTTTAAAAATAGACTGGGGACCCTTTCTCCCACAGCGATGAAAGAATGGTCCATTTCGGGAAACCGGTGTAAACAATACCACCAGCTGCAGCACAATAGGCCCAGTTTCCCGGGAACAAAGGGCGCGCAGCCGTTCGGGCAAACCAGATCTCAGCGGTTTCCTCTTTGGGCAAAGTCTGTATGCATGAAATACCCCACCGCCAGATCGGTACCCCCCCCCTTTTGATCTCGAGCCCACTGCGCGGATCTCATTGGTTGAAGATCTGGATCTCAGTAGTGGCATTCCCGTTTTGTAGAGGCTGCAGTCGTGATGGTGCAACAAATCATTTCCATCAAGCAACTGCATTCTGGCCGGATTCCCCCACTATGCAACATGCAACCCGTTATTATTGGTGGTTCACCCAAAACAGCAACCACAACAACAACAACGATCCAAAGAGCGCCAAACCCAGCAACTAACCACACTCTACTTCTCCTTCCCCAACAATTTGTAATATCTTGCTTCTCTTGTTGGTTGCTCACTTTTTACTCTTTTTCTGTTTTAATCCCTTATCATTTTTTTGCAACACTTACCACTTTTCTCGAGTATATAAGAACCTACCCAACCTGATATTTTGTTCCCATTCTCCCTCACTTATTCCTTCTCCTCTCTCTCTTAACTAATAACAAAACATCAACAACAACAAAAGTTCTTCCCAACACAAACATATATTCTCTCGCTATGAAATTCTCTACTGTCGCCGCTGCTGCTTTATCTGCCTCCATCGCTTCTGCTATGACCGATGAACAAGTCCAAGAAATTAACGCTATCGTTAAGGACATCTCCGCCAACCAAGCCCAATACATCGGTTTAGAAGTCTCTCCACCAGCCGGTTTCACCATGCCAACCGAATTAATTCAATTATACGCTAAAGTTATGACTTACAAGGATGAATCTTACACCACCTTATTAGCTGACTTAGACTACGACGCTTTAATTAACACCATCACTTACTTCTCTTGGTACTCTGACAGATTAGTCCCAGCTTTAGAATCCGTTAGAAAGGAATACAACACTGAAGCCGCTGCTACTACCACCAAGGCCGCTGAAACCACCACCAAGGCCGCTGCTACTTCTAAGGCTGCTGCTGAAACTTCTAAGGCTGCTGAAACTACCACTGAAGCCGCTGAAACCACCACCACCAAGGCTGCTGAAACTTCCAAGG
>JAJLXW010000602.1:174594-194129 GCA_030571515.1 Monosporozyma aquatica
GGCATCTGTTTCCTAATTAGGCAATGATCTGGAGAAGGAGGCGGGGGAAACAACAGCATCCCCTAATTTGCACGTATAACAGCATTATTAATTCTCAACGTACTATCTCATTCTCATTGTTCCTGCAATATGATACTGGCCTTTACGCGCTTCATTTCTTAACTTTTTTAAACATTTTATCTGGTTTCTACTGAGACTTGGTAACGAACACATGCTCACTTTCCCTTTAATATCGAGGCTTTGACTCTATTATTACTTTCGAAACGCTACGTATGCATTAAGCGTTGTTTTTTATTCACTTGGTGGCATACGTAATCCAACACACTGCAATAGTGAGGTAGCAGTCATAAACAAACGAAAATAAGCCACGTGGATGTCAACCTCTTGAAAGTGACTAGTACTAGCATTCATTTCTGATTCAAGTTCTGATTGTGATGGAACTCGGAGCCTTCTGCGTCCGTCTTAATGGTTAACATGCTTGCAACTAGATTTCTGATCTATTATGTCTACATGATATATAATTATGTATGTCTATCTATCTTAGATCTAGATATAATTTTAACTTTAAAATTCTCATCACTTTTCCGAAGAAACAAAGTGCGTGTGTGACAACACCCACACCACACACTATATTCTCTCAAAAACTGAATTACCCAATTTTACAGTGTAAATGATAGTAATAAACTATTATTTTCCAACAGATTGCCTTGTTAAAAGTTCTAAAAAAACAACTAATTACCTTTATTTGAATTGTCTATACTAAAACATACCTCATTGCTTTTAATTTGCAATTTCCAAGAGAAAAATGCGGTGCTAAGAAAAATAGTCTTTACAGCGTAAGAACTTACCACTCACCTAGTTCTCTTTCCACACAAATTTACATAATTTCTTCCCTTTATTTGACTAGAAGTTTTACCTAAATCGAGCACTGGGATTCCCAGTTCGAATATCATTTAGATATTGCACCAGATCCCCTTCTAGAAAAAATAGTAAGGTATTCTCGTGATAAATATTCTTACTTAAAAAAGTTCATTTTTCCCCAAAAAATGAAAATCATTGGAGGGTTGGCCGAGTGGTCTAAGGCGGCAGACTTAAGATCTGTTGGACGGTGTCCGCGCGAGTTCGAACCTCGCATCCTTCAATATTTTTAAATCTTGCTTTTTTTTTTTAAGGGCCATCTTGAATTAATGAGCCCTTATCATGGTTGCTGCCGTTTTGACAACAGCAACAAATTTTATAAATTTGACATATATAATGCATTCAACGATAATAACTAGTATTAAAGCTTAACCAATTTTGAAAAACAACAACAAAACAGATAATCGTGGACAAAAATATCCGGTTATCAAACCATCAAGATGGGTATTGTAAATAAATTAAAAGAAAAACTCGAACATACACATATTAATATTCCACCTAAAAACTTCCATGTAGGAAAGGGAGATTTTTCCACAATAAAGGAGACAATTCCAACAACCATTGACACACGTACAATTTATAGGAACAGGTTTAATAATGGTGTAAATCTGGGTGCTCTCTTCGTTTTAGAACCATGGATTTTTGATTCTAAATTGAACGAATGTGGTGGTGATTGCGAATTTGAATGTATATCTAATATGTGCAAGAAAAAATCATCAGATGAAGCTGTGAAAAGATTACAGAACCATTATGAAACATACATTAGTAGAATTAATTGGGATTGGCTAAATAAGAATGGCATTACCGCTTTAAGAGTACCAATTGGTTATTGGCATGTAGACAACGGTTCATTTACTGATGGGTTACCTTTCGAATCATTAAAGGGCATATATAGTCAATGTAAACCCTGGGATACTTTTAAAAAATTAATTGAGAGGGCAAATCAACATAAAATTGGGATTTTGATCGATATTCATGGTTTACCTGGTGGTGCTAACACAGATTCACATAGTGGAGAGAAATCAGGGAATGCCTCGTTTTTCCAGAACTCAAAATATGTAGATAAGATGGTCAATGAAGTGATCCCATTTATTGTCAAGGAATTACCTCTTCACTATGAAAATATTATTGGACTTCAAATAGTCAATGAGGCAAAATTTGATGAAAAGGGGAAAGATGAACAAAAATATTACGAAAAGGCTATTAAGGCTATAAATAAGATTGACCCAAACCTACCTATTATTATATCTGATGGATGGTGGCCAGAACAATGGGCTGATTGGTTACAAAAGACTAATTCTGACTCTTCAGTAATTGTTGATACACATATCTATAGATGTTTCTCTGATGAGGATAAATCTAAATCTGCTGAACAAATTATTAAGGATTTAAATAAAACAGTGAATTTACCATACGACAAAGCCGATTTTATGGTTGGTGAGTTTTCATGTGTGTTAGATGAACAAACTTGGTCAAAAACAAAGGGTGACCGTAAAACTTGGGTAGAAGAATTTGGTAAAGAACAAATCAAGACATTTAATAAAGTTGCCAGTTGGGGATGGTTCTTTTGGACTTTACAATTTCAATGGGGTGACGGGGGTGAATGGGGAATTGTACCCCAAGTCAATAATGCCGCTATTCCTATAAGAAACAAAAAACAAGTGAATATTGATTCAGGTGCAATCCAATCTATAGTTTCAGAACATGTTAATTATTGGGATGATAAAGGTGATAGGTTTGAACACGAGAGGTTTATGGATGGTTTGAATCAGGCAATAGATGATATCAAGAACTTTAATAAGTTTGATAGTTCAAGAATTGGTAGGTTGCATGCGTGGGTAGCAACCCGAAGGAGTCAATATATCAAAGAACATGGTGATAGTGAATTCATGTGGGAATGGGACCAAGGATATCAACGTGGTTTATCTGAATTTAATCATTAAAGTGGAAAATTTTTTTATTTTTCTTTTTTTTTAAATTAATCTCATTTAAGTAAATTGTATTTCATAATCTCTAATATATAATGCAGGACTTATAAGCTTTCCGATGTTGCTTCCATAGCAATGGCGCTTGTTTAAGGCCACACATACCTCCCACAAAGCTTCCAAACTTAGCCATGGTGATTTTCGTCACTCATGGAGCTCGATGATTAGCGCTGCCTGTGACATCTAGAGATGGTGCAATGGGAATATTCTCCGGATTGAATTGAGGAGATTGAAAAGAATCTGTTGAAACCTCATCGATGGGAATTTCAGTAACAACTTCATCAAGATGGATAGGATCGTATTCTTTCATTTCAGTTGTAGGAATCTGTGTTAATTGAGATGGAGAATGTGACTCTGGAGGAGAGAACACGTACTCAGAGGGAGTATAATCCTGATCTGAGGTGTGTGTGGAAGATTCAGAAGTAGTAGGTGGCTGAGAGGATGCAAAAGGATCCTGGTCACTAACATCTCGAGATATATCAATTGAAGAGGGGCCACCGATTGCAGGAATATTCTCTAGCTCAGTTAAGGGAGATGATGAAATTGATGGTTCGATAGTAGATGGCTGTGAAGACACATCTTCTTGGAAAGACATATGTGTTTGGTTCATATCTCCTGAAGACGTGACATATTCTTCATCAGAGAGATCGGTAGTGGGAGATGACTGTGATGTAGTTAATAATGGAGGTGTACTTACCACAGGAGGAACATCAGTGGTTGGGGAATCAGTTAAAGGAGATAGATTAGGAGAATCCGAAGACATAGATTGCGTTGATGAAGTATCAGCTGTGATATTATCAGATGGATGGAAATCAGAATCGTGACTAGCAGACGAGGTTATACCTTGAGTTGAACTAGAATGAGGGTATGATGGGACCCCTGATAGAATGCCAGTAGCAAAAGAATGTGTTTCGACAGTATCAGTTGAGTGCAATAGTGGAAATATTGATTCATTAATTTAACATTAATACTGGTATACATCTTTTTAGTAGGAGGGTGGTATAACTTATACGCTTTCCTGTGTGGATCATAGCCCATCATTACACATTTCAGAGAAGTAGGAGATAATTTACCAGATCTTAATGCATGAGGGATCGTGGCATAAGCAGCACAACCGAAAACCTATAAATGATTAATGGATAAATCTGATGGAGATACATTTTTCCAACGACAAACTGCTATCATATTTTTCTTCGATGGAATAGGTAGACGATTGATTAAATAGACAGCACAGCTGACAGCTTCAGTCCATAATGATGGAGAAACACCACCTCCAATTAAGAGATATCTGGTACGGTCTTCAATTGACCTAATACCTCTTTCAGCAGCACCATTTTGGAAACTAGTGTGTGGAACAGTAAGCTGATGTTCAATACCACTTTTTCTGCAGAATTCATGAATAATGGAATTTTTGAATTCAGTATCATTATCACTTCTAATAGCACCTACTTTATAATTACCACTACTAGAAAATTGATTTTCTGTTTTAAGAATCCAATCAATAAGTTGCTGAGGAGCGTCCGATTTCTTGCTCAAATGAACAACAGAGTTGTTGACGTAAGGTTCCTATGGGATAGGTTGTAACAGCTGACATAATAGTTAAACGATGGTATTATGTTTAGATGAAGCTTGGTCTCTTTCTTTGAGACCAAGAGTATATAAATTATATTTCTTCTTTACATAAATTTATCTTTTTATATATGAAAAATTCTTCTAATTTTTCACAATATTTTATTTTACAATAATACTACCAATAAGATTAAAATGCTTATTTAGTGATAGTATCATATTGAATTTGGTAATTCAACAAGAGTAATAACGACTGTAAGCATCACGAATAATCATAAAGTAATGTTTCGAAACAAAGTTGTTGTAATGAAATGGGCCACACAAATCGACTTGGATAAGTTGAAGTGGTTGAGTGTATTCGGTTGTAGAGAGTTTACCTTTACGAATTACACTTTTTGAAATGGCACACGTGGGACATATGGTAACCTGATCTGGTTTCATACTTGGTAGTTTTGGAATTTGTGAAACCAACTTGTTATAAAGATCAGGTCCCGGATGACCAAACCGAGAATGCCACAAGGTGGATGGAGAAGCTGGAGTGGCTTGTTGAGCTGATCGATTACTATCAGCAGAAGAGTAAAAAGATAAAGATTTAGAAGAAGTAGAAGTGCACATATCGCTAGACAACTTATATAGGTTGTCACCACTAGAGAGGAGCCAAGTAAAAACTGAAAACCGTCAGGATAGGTGACAAGAACTTTACCACGTTGAAAACTAAAAACCAAATCATTGTTTCTCAAAGCAGCTTTAATAGATAAAAGATTAACATCCATATCTGGGACATATGAGACATCTTGAAGAGTAATACCATTCAAAACAACAGTTCCTCTACCTGCAATGGGAACACATCCCGCAACACCAGTAATATAACCAGATGCAGGTTTCAAATTAGGAAAATAATAAGGGATCACAAGCAATATGGTCTGAAGCACCAGAATCAATAATCCATGACCCAGGTTCGACACCATGTTTTTTAGCAGTTAGAGCAATCCAAACATCGGACTTGGAAGTGGCAGATACATTTTCTTTCTTGGCCCAAACATTATTAGGGAATTTCTGATACATTTCAGGACATTTGTCGAGGGAATGATTTCCTTTACGACATAACTTACATAAAGATGGTGACTTGCCTCTCTTCTTTTGCCAGAATTTCTTCTTTGCGGCCATAGCGGTGACTTCAGTGGAGTTATTGTTCTTGTTCATATCAAGCATTTTGATACGGGAATAAACATCGATTAAGTTAACCTTTTCATCTGAACCAAATGTATCGATGTATCTATCAGTATGCTCGGGAGTAATCCCCATGAAGAATAACGAGGATACGAAATTCTGACACTCCGATGAGATAGTTCTGAGAATGCTAATTTGGTCTGCGGTGAATTGTTGGGTTATTTCTTCGTGTTGAAAAAATAATTCAAACCCAATGTTAGCGATATTCTTTGATAGGTCGCGTTTGTCATTCAATGATAACTTCTCGATTTTAGCTAGTGGTTGGAAAACATCTAGCTTGACATGACATTGGTCTTGTCAAACAATTGTATTAAGAATTTCAACAATGCTAATCCTTTTCTTCCAGAATAAGAATCTTCAATGAAGCTTTGAGCTTCTAATTTAGCATCACCATCACAGGTGGCTAAAATTAATTTTTTCAATGCAGAATCAAGAATGTCTGCAATATTGTTTAATGTAGCATCATCACAATTGTACTCTGCCTTAATGGAGGCAATATTCCCAGTGGCAACATATTCATACCAATGTAATTCTGTTTCTTGAATATGATCTTTTAGTAATCTAAGCCATTTGGAAAAATTGGAAATGCCAACCAGTTTGATGGTTAAAGCATCGGAACCAGAACGTTCCTGACTCATAACCTGTTGACGTAAGGTTCCTATCGGATAGGTTATAACAGTAGACATAATAGTTATACGATGGTATTATGTATTGATGAAGCTTAGTCTCTTTATTTGAGACTAGATTATATAAACTATATATTTCTTATTTTTCACAATGTTTTATTTTACAATGACACTACCAATAAGATTAAAATGCTTATGTAATGACAGTGTCATGTTGAATTTAGTAATTCAACAAAATGATAGTTTATTACTGTCTTTTTCACTATAATATTGGCTAATAGTATTAGGAAAAATATAGTGTAGGGTGTGGGTGTTGTCACACACACATACTTTTTCTCTTCGGAAAAGTGTTGGGAACTTTTAAAGTTAATATAAGATCTAAACCAAACATAGATAGACATTCATAATTATATATCATGTAGACATAAAAAATTAGAGATCTAGTTAGCAAACCTGACAACCATTAATACGGATGCAGATGCTTTAGAGTTCCATCAAGAAAAACGTTGTATCTTTACAGAGTCGAAATTCCTTTTTGCCACAACAGTTAGTCCAATAAATGATAATCCCTGATTGGTACGCTGCAAAAATAGAGCAAGATACTTTCCAGAATACATCCAATGTAGTTGAAAATCAGTTCCTCTCATATACGTTTCAATATTTTCACAGTAGCCTCAGCGGATTTGATGGCATGTTTTGCACTCATACAAAAGAACCTCAGAAAATAAAAGTACTAGATTTATCATAATGTCATAATAAGTCTTGATAAATGACAGGGCTGTTACCTTGGCTAACCATCCTTTAAATGTGATATTATGATCTGGTATTCTTTGTCCAAGAAGGACAGTGTATAACTATAACTATATAATCTTGTACTTAAGTCATTTAAATTGAAAATATTTTTCTCTTGCAAAAACCGCGATGTGCGCTGTGCGAAAAAACAGAAAAAGGCGGTGTGCCCAGAACACCCACACCCCACACTATGTTCTCTTAAAAACTGAATTAGCCAATTTTATAGTGAAAATGACAGTAATAAACTATCATTTTCCAACAGTATATGTGAGGAAAAGTAATACTTCAAAGTTCAATGAAATCATATCCTTTATTTCCAACAGTATTGGACCTTTTTAAAACATATATTGGCAAAACTTCAGTAGAAATATTTCCCTGAGTTGGTCTCTACTGTACTTACTTCCAATTCCTTGACATAATGAATTTGTTTCCTGATTATAGTTTATGTTAGGCATGATTTCTGATTAGTTTCCTCATTCTAACTATTCATTTTTGTACTTTATACTCCAAAAGGTGTGACTAAATATTATTTTGAAAAAGAATAGTGAAAAATCACTCAAAACAAGAAGTCCTGGTTCTATAGTGTAGTGGTTATCACTTTCGGTTTTGATCCGGACAACCCCGGTTCGAATCCGGGTAGGACCTTTTCTTTTTTTGAATCTTTTCTCGAGGGTACTGTATCACCATAACAGTGCTCTATTTCGCTTTTTGTGTTTTTTTGGTTTCTGGGTTACTATTCGCACCAATACAGAGTCTTACTATCTTGTAAAGATCTTACTACATCCTGTTGAGAGGTTAGGTTCTGCTAATGTTTTCTTTTTGTTGAAACTATTTATCTTTGTTCTAATTTATGGCCCCAAGATTATTAACAGCATCATGTGCTTTTCCTAGAGCTTTAAAACTGTCGTCATCTCTATTCCAGTAATATTGATAAGATATTCGTGAAGAATTGTTCGAGGCGATAAATGATGAAGGGAGTAGTTTATTCAATTGAAAGAAGCGGTACCAAAAATAGAAATAACTCATGGGTGGCATCGTGAACATTGATCATTGTGTCTGTAATTCTTTTAAGGTATTTTTTATAAACTTCTCTAAGAAAGCTTCCTACTTGTCTACCGGTTGTTTGTTTTTTATTGTCGAGAGGCTTTGAGCTTTTTGTATGCGATGAGCAATAAAGAGATTTTTCCTTAAGCGAGGCTGAAAAATATAATAATAACCGGTATTGTTATCTACGTCGATGAAGGCTGAGAAAAGATAAGAGGATACTGCGAAAGACGTATATAAGTTGATTCAAGAGTAGACATGATATGGTTTGATTGATGATTATCGTATTGCAAAATGACCAAAAGAAAAAAATAAGAGCATTAATCATACAAGCCAACAAGAAAAGAAAAAGAAGGAAACAAAAGATCAAGATTATAACTACTATGGGTCAACGCTATTATCATCAACAAGCAGCTCCAATGTATGGTCCACCGCCAACTCAGGTGATCTATGTTCAACAACCACCTCCAAGACAAAGAGATGATGATTGTTGTTCTTGTTGTGGTTGTTGTGGTTGTATTGCATGTTGTTGTGACACAATTAAGAATGTTTTATGTTGTTTGTGCATAGCTGATATTTGTCTGAACTGTCTGGGTTAAGCAAACTTTCAAAAAAAAAATAATATGTATATTCGTCTCTTTCAGCATTCCCAAGCATCTGTAACGGTGTATAATAGTCATCATTAAATAGCAATAGGTTTTTTTTTGTCTCATTAAATAAATATATTATACTTATATATGGTATACTGGTTATTTGTTCTTTGATAATGAATTTAATTTAGATTCTAGTAATTGAATCTTTTCCTTTAATTCAATATTTTCTCTTTTAATTAAATTTAGTTCGATATTAATTTCCTTTGATTTACCAAATGATAGCATTTTCCCCATTTCTTTATTCTCTTTAGTTAAAATTTCTAATCTTACAATCATTTTATGTGCTATAGTCTCGATGTCATATCTACCATCTTTAGTAATTGAATTACTTGGATTTATTGCAATTGCGGTTAATATACTTTCTAAATTGTTTTCAGTGTCCCTTAATTTATCTTGAGTGGTTTTCAAATTTGTGGATAATGTAGTTAATATAGTTTCAATATTTTCTGGTATCATAATTTCATTTAAGGTATCTTCATCATTCTCATCAATATCATCTAATAATGATACATTATGGCTGTTATTCCTTGTTGAAGTGGAATTTATTTTCGGGTCATTATTATTACTAGTATTATTATTATTATTATTAAATAATTTTTTATACACTTGAATTTCATTTTCCAATGCTTGTATTTGAGTTTCTTTTATTTGTAAATCCAATTTTAAAGAGTTTATATCGTCATGCTTATTATTATTGTTGTTGTTGGCAGTGTTGGCAGTGTTGGTGGTAGAGGCTGATGATGATGATTGGTATGGGATATTATTACTTAGATATGTAAATGTATTTTGTTGTATGGGTATTATATTATTGTCATTACTAGTTGTAGAGGTGGTAATGGTGCCAGGTTCAGTATTACTATTATTGTTACTTCCCGAGATATCAGTATGCATAGGTATGCTTGTTGTGGTAGTGTCCTTATTATTGAAAGAAAGACTCTTGAATGCCGAATCTAATGCTCTTTGAGAATCGTATCCATAGTTGACATAACTCATTGTGTGTTGTATGATTATCCACTGTGTCCTACGCCTTTTGTTCCACTCCAAACAACTCTTCAACTCAAACCGTCACTCACCAAATACAGTGTTCACATCTATATAATAAAGCCAGTAAGTGTTAAGAGCAGATTGCCGTTTCCGGAAATTCTTCGAGATCCGCATTACCCGGCTGTACCAAGCCCTAAACCCTAACATAAAATACATGCAACCCTAGAATAGGGTTAGGGCTGCAAAAAGTTCTATCAAAAAAGTGACAGCACCGATCAGACCACACGGATTGCAACCAAAGGACCACGGAGATCCCCCGAGGTGTGTGTGTGTGTAGGGGGAGGGTGATCGTGTCCACAATTGGAATTTATATAAATACCGTTGTTGTTTCACATTGAAAGAAAGAAGAAGAAGAAAGTTGTTCTTCATAAGGAAAAGTTAAACAATTAAAGACATTAAAAAAAAGGAGAGGAAGAAGAAGAAGAAGAAGAAGAAGAAGAAGGAAATATGGTCGAGACAATTGATTGCACAAAAGATATATCCCCTATCTTCCGCCATCATGATGCAAGATTGACAGAAGGGATCACATATTGTGGTAAGACTGATGTATTATACTGGATTGATATCTATAGAGCAGAGATTCATAGAATTCATGATTATACAAGAAATGATAGTGGTGATAAATATGATAAAATTGTCATTTCACAAGATAATTATAATGAAGAAATGTTTGGTATTGAATACCCGAAGGAACACCTTCAATATAAAGAATCCATTGGTGTGGTGTTCCCGCATGATGACCCTGAAAGATCTCACTTAATTTATTTTGGTTCTAAATTTGGTATCGGCCAATATGATTACCATAAGGGGACATGGGGATATATTTTATTGTATACATCATGCCCTACATTAGCACCATATTCATACAAATTAAGATCTAATGACGGGAATATTACACCAGATGGGAAATACATTATTATTGGATTAATGGAGGATTTTATGTTTGATGCAGGTCATAGTCAATTAGGCTGTGTCCTAAAAATTGATCTTTCAAAGGGGACCATCAAAATGTTACTTAATGGGATGAAGATCCCTAACGCATTTTATTGGAATCATGACTCGTCTAAACTTTATGTTACTGATTCATTAAATCATATGATTTGGGAATATTCATATGATCCAGTGAGTAATGAATTGATTGCACCAGAGACCCATAGAGTTCCATGGTTTGATATTAAGAAGAATTCTCCCGGATTTCAATCACCAGAACCAGATGGTGGTGATATTGATATCGCTAATGGATTAGTGTTTATTAGCGTATGGTCCACTTCCCAAGTACAAGTTTATGACTTAAATACAGGTGACTTGATGAAACGTATTATGCTACCAGAAACAACCCCCCGGATTTCATGTTGTTGTCTGGTAGGTAATGATTTATTGATCACCACTGCAAACATGTATATCACAGATAAAGAACACCAAGGTAATGAGGACAAGGATAAACAAGGTGGATGTCTTTACAAAGTGGCCAATGTGACCTCTGGTGTGCCTCAAACCAGATCATCCAAACTAACCCTTCTTCATCAGTGAAACATCCTACAGAATAATTCACCACAGTGTAAATAAGAACAAATATCTATATTCACTATTTAATGTAGTATATGAATATAATATAATACGGTGTGAAATATGTGTCACAGAGCCATACCACGGGATTCGGGCCTGTTTCCCAAAAGGGAAAGTCCAGTCCTTGGCGCGGCGGTGGCAGCCACAGCACAATAGTACGGCGCGGCACTATCACACCCCGCAGTTTCCCGGACAATAGCCGCCATTAATACCATTATAGATTCCCCGATTGGTTTAAAGAGAGGATCTTCAATCATCTATAGATACATAAGATATATATATAGATATACTTTTACATCCAAGAGCAAGTGACCAATAAATAGTTAAGGTTTTATACGACAGTGAGACATTTGAAATATAGAACTGTGATTACTCTCCTGCTCTGCTCCCCCCTTAACCTCCCCGTCAAAAATGGATCAGTTCAATAGTGACAGCATAACTAGAAATAATCAATTTGAGCAACAATTTGAAGGGTTCCCCAAAGTATCCAAAGCATTTCAAGCAAAAGATGATATACAATTTGAAAAATTATCGTTTGCTTTAAAGAGAACCAAATCAAGTAACGCATATAGTATAAGAAGAGACAAGAATATTATAGCACAACGAAGATTTTCTTATAATGATAAATTTTCATACCACATGGAAAATGATAGCATATACATTGTATCCATCCCCATCATACCAAGAGATTTTCTCTCCATTAAAGATGATAATAATCTATTATTGGATAAACCAGATAAATTTATTGATTATCTCTCCTTTAATTGGGAAATTTGGGATCTTTTAATGACATGGAAATTTATTTTAAAATGGAAACAATTTCTAAATTCAGAATTTAGTAGTATTATTAATTTCAAAGTGAAAAATTTAGAATCAATTATTAGATTGGAGAATATTATTTGGAGACTTTATTTTAAACTACATTCAAAAATTAAAAGATTGGATTCTCAGGATTGTATAATGGAAAATAATGAATTATGTTGGCTTTACGGACCATTAATTATTTATAGAAATGAACTGGATTGTACAGATGAGCCGTCACATCAGATTAATAATGTTAAAAGCCAGAACACTCACCAGGACACTTCGCCAAAAATAAAACCGATACTTAAGAAAGAAAAGATTGATAAAATTATGCTTGAAAATTCTTTATGGAAATTAAAGCAATTGAGAATATTATTTGGTTCCAACTTAATTAATCCTTCTACTACCACCACCACATCCACTTCTATCTCAGAATGTTGTTCTTCCAATTCTACAGATTCATTAATATCATCTACTTCAAGATCATTCAATTCATCCGATATACCTAAGATCACATCAATATTGAAAAATTCACATTCAAGCGTTAACAAACAAATCAACAACAACAGTAATAACAATACCATTGAAAAGAAACATATAACCTTTAATGAAACTGTTAAACAATGTATACCAATATCAAGATCAATATCACCAAGAGATTCAATGTTGACGATTAGATTCTTATCTAATACCACTTTAAATATTAATTCAGATAGTGATCAGGAGGATCAAGATTTGAGTCATACAGTGTCGCATAATGTGAAAACTCTAAGAAACTATACTTATAAATATGGATACGATTATAATTCAGTTTATACCAAAAATATTGAACAATATTTGAACTATTCACCATTTATTAAAGAGTCATCATCATCGCCACCTAAACAGGAACGAATATGTGATTGTAGAGAAGACGATACAACATCAATCCCAGCTGAAGGATTATCACAAAGGCCGCAAATGTATACACACACTCCACCCATCCCATCTCCCTTAAGATTAACTAAGACGAGGGATTTTATTACTGGAGATATTATTGAATCTATGGACACAAAGGAAGACAACAATTTCAACGATAATAATAACAATAATTATTCGATATCGAATGACCATCATGAGAATTTATTCCATATCAACACATCAGGAGAAAACCATTCAACATCCCCCAGTATTGTAGTATCCCCACCTTCTACTACGTCTTTTTCCTCTTCTTCAAACTCTATCAATTCAGGCAAAATCTTTAACCTCAGGGCAATGTCAACTTTCCAATTATCTTCTTCTGATGACGATGATAGCGATATTGAAGCTTCAAATAGAACTAAGCACAGGAATCAAGGGGGTGATATTTTCTTTGCCAGTTCCCAATTCATTGAATAATCCTGTGTTTTTCACTGCCTAATCATTAATTCAATAACATATGATCTCATTGTAAATCTTTTACTACGACTCTTTCCAATCATCAGTGGATGTGTCCCAAATCCCACAGATTATTTTTTTTTTTTGCCTTTTTAGAAAGAAAAAAAAAATCAATCGAAAGTTAAAAAAGAATGAAAATCTTCCAACTTATAAAGAGAGAAGGTCTACTGTTGTAAGATAAATAGCCAACAAATCCATATTCACCATAATGAGAACATGGATACGGGTACCGATAGTGCAGGTCCACTAAAGTCTATTAAAGATATAAGTCCAAGAAACAATAATGAAGATTTACACCCACGAGAAAATCAAGACAATGAAGATGAATTTGATGGTTCTGTTGAGGAAGCTGTATTTAAGTATGTGAGAGACTTAAACTTCGATTATGATAATAATATTTCTAACGATAATGAATATGATGATATCAATAATATTGCCGAAGATGATATTGACACTAATACGAGGGAAACAGGTTATCCAACCACACTATCCACTGCAATAGACTGGTATCTAAGGGATGATGGGAACTTTGGCCCTCCTTTATCTAGTGAAATGACAAAAAGAGATCTTAGTGGTTCTGAAGAACCAGTGAGCACCAAAAGATTGAAATCAAATTCTGATATTGATCCCATTCAACAGCAACAAATAAATTGGATTAATTCCGATGTTATCAATCGGGAGCCAGACCCTACTTTGGACAGTGTCAATATCTCTGAGCTAGAAACAGACGCAAGCATACAAGGTCTTAATACAAAAATTTCAAATACCACTTCTTCAACTGAAGTGAATAAATTGGTTCCCAACTTACTGGCTGGGAGAAGTTTCCAGATGATTCTACCTAAAACAAAAGAGGTAAGGATAAATATTTCTCAAGATCATTTATTACAAGATCAAATTGGCAAAATGAGAGAGATCAACCAATTTATTGAGGAAATGACAAAGGAAACATCACGTTTACCTATAAAGATCAAACATCAATCCAGATTTCTTCCTGAAGAAGACATGATAATAAAAGATTTTATCAATAGATACCAAACTATACAAGCTTTAACGAAAGAGGAAATGACTCGCATCATTTGGCATTCCACGGTTCTTCATAATGAAGGTCACGATGGTTTTGTGCCGTCAAATAATAAAGTTAGTAATGAAACGGTGGAATTATTTTGGACATCAATATATTCTATTCTTCCATATCGTTTAAATTCTTCCATATATAAACATGTGAAACGATTATACAATAATTTTGATAAGAGGGGTCAATGGAGTGTTGAAGAGGATGAAAGGTTATATTCATTATGTAGTAAGAAAGGTCTTGCAGGACAATGGGTTCAAATTGGTTCTATGTTGAATAGAATGCCAGATGATTGTAGAGATAGATGGCGTAATTACGTTATGTGTCGTGGGAAGAAAAAATCCAACCAGTGGTCGATTCAAGAGGAACAACAATTACAAGATATTATTTTAAACTCGTTAAAAATAACAGTCGTGAAAGAAACTGGGAAAGACGATGTGCTTAGCGAAGAGGAACTATTATATGATGAAGAATTATTCAAAAAAGCCATTAATTGGACTCAAGTGAGTGAATCAATGGGATTGACAAGATCTAGAATTCAATGCCGTTATAAATGGAATAAGTTATTTAGACGATGGATGTTAAATAGAATTGAAACAAAGATGGACACCAATGATATACGCAATATCTTTGGTGTTTGTCTTAGGAATGCATGGGATAAGATTGAAGAAATTGATTGGGAACTAATATCTGAACAAATAAATTGGAAATGGTATCCAAAGGAATTGGAATTATTGTTTGAAACAAGGTCAAGAACCATTAAAAACTATAAGGATTTTGGTGTGAAGGAAGTATGTAAGAAACTGCTGGAACAGTTGGATAAATAAATTTTGTAGAAAAATATTTTCATTATAATTATACTATTAATATTTATTTATATTAGAGTTTATTCAATAATATGCTGGAAATATAACTTCTTTATCATGTGTACTCTCCAACATTTATTTCGTGATAAGAACAATTGACCTCAGGAAAGCTGGGGTGGAGGCAAATAATATCATGTTTTTTGTTTACTTCTCTCCAAATTTTCAAAAACACTTTTTGCCTTTAACAGAACATCAAAAATGAAAGCATGTCCACCATTAAGTCTTAGTGTGAGCCTCACGGCATTAACGAATTCCAAATACCTTTCTATCAAGATTTTATCACTTAGATTTGCACAATGAATATTAAGTTGCCTAATAAAATAGCCAGATTGTTGGGTGAAACCTGAAGTGTATCTGGGGAGGATATGTAATTCTATATATTTCTCTAATTGGAATATTAATTCTTCGGGATCATTTTCAAAAGAATTATAGGATTTATTTAAAACGGGTTTCAAGAAATCAGTTTCAAATTGTTCTAATTCATTATAAAAATTCTCAATATAGTTTGAATCTTCGGGTAACTGTTTATATTCATGTCTTGGTATTGTTGGAGTCAGTGATGGATTCTTGAAATGAGATGTTGGAGGGATGATGACTCGTTGGGATACAATTTTGGTAAGTCTTGTTCCACTACACCAAATATTGCGACGTGACACTTGTAACAGCAGATTCATTTCACTTACGTACTTAATTGTATTAATCCAGTACTGTTGAGTCAAGGCCTCTTAGTTTGCAATGGGATAATTGGTAACTTGTAAACTATTTATCTTTCCGGTCTTAAATTCGGACTTTTTTCACTTCAGCGTCCCCTTTTATAATTATTTTTCAGGCCTTCACTTTTTTTTTTCAATTTCGACTTTGTGTCGATTACATTAAACTTCGAGGAAGACAATTCATCATTAGAATAGCTTCATCAACCTGACATTACCAGTCTCAACATGGTGTCAATAGATTTAGATAGGAGTCCTGTTGTGCTAAGTGAAGTTACTACTTCATCAGACTCGTCATCGGATGAGCAGAAATTTTTTCTTCCCTCGCTGAGTTTGTATAATGGATTGACACAAAGTGAAATTATGGATTTACACAGAAGGATTGCTCTAGAGGAGAATAAGTCACCAAGTCACTCCCAAATTCATTCTAAGAGGTATAAATTTAAGAAGAGGATGAGCGAAGCATTCCAAAGGGTACAAAAGAAGCCTAGGCCGAGAAAGCTCCAAATTTCAAATGTTTCTCCCCATTTTAGTGATAAGAGTACTGCTAGTGGTAAGAGTACTGCTAGTAATAACTTTCCATTATTATTGGGGGACAAATCTGACTCCTGTTATAATTATTTTAAGATGGATAAACCAAGTTTGTTGTTTGATTTAACGATGAATTCGGATAAAAACAGGAATTTTGATTCTAACCCGGTATCCAATTTGTATCCATATTTCAATTATAGTAAAATTAATTATTCAATAGGTTCAACATATGAGAAACCTTTATATGATGGCATTAATGAATCGCTTCCCATGAGTTCTTCAAGTATGAAACGATTTCTCAGTCAAGGGAGTGCGATTGACTTCCCAAGTAAAAGACGATGTTTTCTCAATAATAGTCCTTTCTCGGGAGATTTATATATAGTTAACCCGGACCCTCCAGCAGATAAGAATGATAATAAGCATTCGATTCAAAACAAATCGTCATCCTCGCGGTCAAGTAAACTATATTCAATCCCAACTTTTAAAGAAGGAAGAAGAGAACTAAGCGTTCCTAAAATAATTGGTGGTATAGCAATGGGAACATTAAAACTTAATTCTGCAGGAAGCATTCAATTGTCTTACCAAACTAAGGATTTTTATGATAAATCAGAATCAGATGAAGATGTTACCTCTTCTGAATTGTTAGTATCTCAACAATCAATAAAGGTACCTTTACCAGATTCATCTAGACTCAGATTTGGGGAGAAATCTAGCCTCCTTGTGTATGGAAATATGAGAAGACCCTTAAGTTATAATTCTAATCATCCAAGCGAGATGAAATCTATTCTCAAGAGTACCGTAAACAAAAGAAAAAATATAGAGTTAGAGACAGCAGACGTATGCGATGCTATCGAAGTTGAACAATTTTTACAAATGTTAAACCACTTCGATAATCACAAACCATTAGATAATTTACAATGTGAGATGGTTCGAACAAAGCAATTAGCAAGGTACTATAAAGAAGAAACGCAAAGTCTTCTGGATAAGAATTTTGTTTGTGACGTTTCCTCTCAATCGTCAATACCACAAGTTTCTCTCATTGAGAGGAAGAAAAATTTAAAAGAAAGGAACCTTATTGGCGTCAAGAAAATACATAGAAATAAGGATGATGTGTCGATACAAGCTTTAGATCGGTAGACCCCAAAATTTTGTAATAAGTAGTAAGTGTGTAGGTGCAAAAAAAATTTATATACAATTCAAAAAAGAAGAACTCCTCATAGGGGGCTCGAACCCCTGACATTTCGGTTATCCTTGCTTAAACAGAATGTTTAAAAGCCGAACGCTCTACCAACTGAGCTAACAAGGACGAGTTCTGCAAAAAGGGAATAACGTCTTCTTTATATTTGGGATTTTTGATTGTGTTTTTCTTCCTTTCCTCAGTCACTGCACCGAGCTGTCAGTAAATTAGACAGTTCTCTTGAAAAATACTAGTAGTGTTATTCATTTTTGATTCTATTTGATCGGTGTATTAAAAGCTCTATAACTTATATAATTATATTTATTTGAATAATATATATAGAAGCATATTTCATTGCTTTTAATTTAGATTTAAAATCTTTAAAAAATTAACAAGAAAATTTCATTTTTTCGAAGAGGAAAAATAAAGTATTATGAAAAATAATCTTTACCACCTAGAACTTATCACTGAATTGGTTCTATTTCCAACATACCCCCTTAAAGATGTTTTTCTTAATCACCTTTAATATTTGTGTAACTACTAATAACTTTCAATTTTGCAAAGGGGTAGTATGGTCTTGGGTGATATCTTTCCCATCATAATGTCTTGTAAGATTTTGAAACTTTTTTCATTAACTGGTTTGGTCAAAGGATCAGCTGGATTATGTTCACCACTAATCTTTACTATCTCTATTTCTTTCTCGTGTATCTTTTCTTTCAGTTTTGTGACTCTTAACCCAATAAATTTCGTTCTGGGCTTCACATAATCTTGGTTAAGCCAGTCCATGGCTGGTTGTGAGTCTGTAATAAGTTTTGTAATATTCTTTTTTATGCTATCAATTTGTTCTAACTTTAAATTTAATATCATTCCAACTTTGTATGCCATATTCATAGCGTCTAGTTCACATTCAGCAGATGATTCACACAAAATGGACGATTTTCTTGAGAAGGCATGAAAGAGATTTTCCCCCATCCATATAATTGCACCACCTCTTGATTTCAAATCATATTCAGAACCCAATGAGGCATCTGATATCATAGTGATATCTTGGCTATTTTCTCTTTGTCTTTTAAAAACTGTACCCAAATGACTAGTTGCATGTGTATAACGGAGTAACTTATGTGCTGCGTTCAGAACTTTATCATGGGGAAATAACACTAATCGGGCTAATTTACTTACACTGAACTCAATGTCTATCCTACCTCTTGTTCTAATATAATTCAATCTTCCAATGAGTACTTGTAGATATTTAATTCTTTCTTTTAACTTGTCTGGTGAAAGATCAAGTGTATCAGTCTTAGGGTTAATATTGTAATCGTATACGTGTGGTACATTGGCTTCTTTATACTTTTCTTTTAAAATATGAGGATACATGTTTTTTAGTCCTTTGATGTAATTTTCAAGTGAGAGATCAACTGTACCCTTCTTGAAATCATAGTGTAAATCAAGTCCCAGAATGTCTGTTTTCAAAATATCATCATTCATTTTTCCAACCTCTTTCAAAGAAAAAGCATCTTCTATTTTTCCGATCA
>JAJLXW010000603.1:0-14127 GCA_030571515.1 Monosporozyma aquatica
GAAGAACATCCCAATTGCATAAACAAATCCAGTTGTGAACCCAACTAATACTGTCAACTTCATTACTTTTGGAACCAATTTACGTGATTGGAAATGCCCGATCTCATCAACCATGTGTGAAGCAGAATCAATACCAACAAACCCCCACATTGGGTTTATTAGGCCAACAATAAATGCTATTCCCTTTGAATTCCAACCATTAGTGTTTTCAAACTGCCTAAATATGTAGTGAGATGAAATCCAAGGTGTACCAGAATAATTTGATCTGGAGACTAACGATATAACAAATGTTAAGAAGAACGAAACTAATGAAACGTATAAACCAATTTTACCAATTGTAGGAAGCGGTCCTGACCAAAGATTGAAGAGGCTTAACGTAGTGTTGATACACTGGTAAGCTACAAATATGTGCCACCTTTTTAAATTATAATTCTCGTGCAACAGACCATAAATGCCAATGCAACTCATAGCTAGTGATGAACAAATACTGGCCGATGTGAAAATGGCACCAAAATAATTCAACATCGCCACAAACATAGCAGTGGATACCTGAAACTTTTTTTGGATGGTGTTTGATTTTACAGAAGCAACATCATTGCCTGCCAGTTTACTGTGCAAATTTTCGATATTGATTGGGTTGTGGTATTGTTTGACTAGATAACTGTTCATTAACTCATAAGTCCAGTAGCTCACACCGCAACTATTTGGCATCAGATATGCAAATTGGCCGAGAGAAACTGCACACATTAGATTGAAAAATAACACAATAATCAAACCATAGATAATTAATGCTGGACCACCATTTGACAACCCAGCTGCTAAAGTCGATGATATGCCAACCCATGAGCAAGTTAATGAAAAGGCTATCCCAAATAGAGAGAGCCAGGTAAATTTCTTTTCGAAAGAAGCTCCAGTGTTATTTGACATTATATATCTTTGATTTGCTGCTGTTGTTAGAAAAAAACAAATATTTCTGATATACACATAAATTTACACAGAATGTTCTTTATATATGGTGAAATTATGTATGAGGTTTAGCATATTAGACTTCATTATTAGTCACACTTTCTAACGATGGTAGGTGGTTCATAACTTTGAGATTCATTTTATTCTCACATACCGGTATTTCAGTGATGATATTAACGCCGAATTGTTCTAATATTTTTCTATTTCCTGGATTCTCTTTCCCATTTAGGACACAACCAAGTAAATTCTTTCTTGGGATCCTCTTCTCTAAATAATCCCAGGTCAACAAAGTGTGATTCAAAGTGCCCAATCCTGAGTTTGCCACGACAATAACATAGAATGGTCTTTGGGTAGAATTAGCTAGACGCATGATTAAGTCCGTGGTCATTTCTAATCTTTTGGTGATTGGAACACAAACACCACCAGCACCTTCAATCATCAATGGTAATTTTTCTGAGCCGTTTGGTATTGAAAAGTCTTCTAGTTTGATATCAATGCTCTTCGGTTCATATTCCATCGCTTCCAAGGGCGATAATGGTTTAATCAACTCATATGTTGGCTTGAAAGCTTGAGTGATCCATTTCCCAATCGGGTAATTAATCATGGTAGATGTATCACCACAATCAGATTCGATACCTGTTTGAATAGGCTTCCAATAATTACATTTCCATCCATATACTAATAATTTGGCCACATGTGTTTTTCCCACATCTGTTCCAGTTCCAGTAATAAAAATAATAGGTTGTGTTTTAGTCATTATTTTTTTTTCTTTTTTGGTCGTTATGTTGTTTAGTTAACAGTTGCTGTAATTCTTTCGTTACCTGGATTTTTGTTTGATAATATGCTATTAAAATTACTTTCCTTTTATATTAATTTTTGAGAGATATTCATTTCATGGTGTTTGTTTAGTGATAGATTCCAATTTCTCTAAGGATATATAAAAAGCCTAAAATTTTATGATTATTCTAAGAAGATGTGATGTTCTCTGAAAGTCACTCATTTACACTTTTCAAATCCTAACCTAAGCTCTCAAAGGATGAATTTCCAATACTCAACAAATACCCAAGAACTATTGGATTATGATAGAAAGAAGTTATGGCATCCATACACATCCTTGAAGAACCCACTTCCAGTTGTTCCAGTAAAAGAAGCCAGAGAATGTAAAATTGTATGCGACACCGTTAACAGTGATTGTCTCATAGATGCAATGTCCTCGTGGTGGTGTATGATTCACGGATACAATAATGAACGGTTGAACAAGGCAATTATAGATCAACAATCCAAGTTTCCACATGTGATGTTTGGTGGATTCACACATGTACCTGCTATCAATTTAGCAAAGAAGTTAGTTAGTCTTATTGACGAGCCTGATTTGAAGTATTGTTTTCTTGCTGATTCTGGCTCTGTGGCTATTGAAGTGGCTATGAAATTTGCATTCCAGTCGAAACTGTTTTCTTCAACTTCAGGAACCAAGTTTTTAACAATAAAAAAGGGATACCATGGTGACACATTTGGTGCTATGAGTGTTTGTGATCCAGTGTCCTCGATGCACAATATTTATGGTGGTTATCTTCCAAAGAATATTTTTGTTGAAGAACCACCTGTTATTGAAGTTTTACCTCATTCTCGTTACTCTTTTGATGATGAATGGAATCCCCAATGTATCAACAGCTTAAAAGAAAGCTTTGAAAAGAATCACAACCTATTATGTGCTGCTATAGTTGAACCGATGTTACAGGGTGCTGGTGGGATGAGACTATATCACCCTCAGTTTCTCATTGAGCTAAAGAAATTGTGTATTAATACAACGTTTTATTAATATTCGATGAAATTGCTACAGGTTTTGGGAGAACAGGTGAAATATTTGCATTTAAGCACTGCCGTAAATACCAAGAATTTTTACAGGTTCCTTCTGATCAACAAGTAGATGTGGTCCCTGATATATTGTGCGTTGGCAAAGGCTTGACAGGTGGTTACATGACCCTAAGCGCAGTCATAGTGAATGACAAAGTTGCAGATAGAGTTTCCAATTCTGATGGTCCAACCAAAGGCTGTTTCATGCATGGACCTACCTACATGGGTAATGCATTAGCCTGTAGCGTAGCTAATGCGTCACTAGATATTTTATTAGAAAACACCTGGAAAAAACAAGTTTCCCATATCGAATTTATTCTCCACAGTAAGCTATATTTATATGTGAAGAATCCAATCCATAAGTTAGTAGGCACAATTGTTAAACGTATTTCTATTGTTGGTGCTGTTGGTGCTGTTGAATTATTACGAGAAGTGAATCCTGTAAAGTTTCAAAAATGGATAATGGCTAGAGGTGTAAATATCAGGCCTTTTAGAAATTTAATTTATATCATGCCTCCTTATATTATATCAGATTCAGAACTTGAAGTGGTTCTTCACAGAATTATTGAATTTCTTCATTTACTGCAGAATGGAGATTTGTCATTTTATTTAACTTAATATGTAGAATATATATAGTGTTTTAAGACTCAGTTCTTGTATGGTTTCAGCAGTAATGTAATCGCACCCACCAACTAAGAACAGAGGTGACATAGTATAATAGAAACTAGTACTATTTTTGTTGTCATTATTTTCTATTTTTTACAATATATAGAAGTTCTCTAGATATCAAATAGATCTCCGAAGTAATCCAGAACACAGGGGTTCGAAAGTTGCTGAAAATGTTTGTTCATAATAAATAATATATGATTACAAATAACAGTTCACTCTCTATCCTGAAAGATTCTCTTCATATTCCTTTTATTAACAAGTATATTTCCTGGTCATAATTAAATTTGTTGTGACTCATATCAATTTTGTTATGAAGATATGGTATTCATGATTTATCCAGTGATAAAAACACGCTGAGATGTAAGTCAAATTACCTCAGCATCTCCCACATATATTTCATAAAAAGTTAATATCAGTTAGCACCGAAACTTTTCCCTAGTATCGCTGTTAACTTCATTACTTAAATCCGTCACTATAAATCTACTAACAACCATCGTATCGTAAAGCACACAATAGTGCCTTCATTATACAAAATATCGATTACAATAACACAGCATAACCATAAATGCGTTATTTCATCTACTGTTATAGTATCATGTTCCTCTGGAATAATACCATACTTGATGTATGCCATAATATTGCTGCTGAAATATTCTGTAAATGACTGATTTGATAACGTTAATAAAATCATTTGTTCTGTATTAATATGGAATTATTTCAAACAAGTAAGCATTATATGCCTAAAATGCCCTTGACTTCACTATCAGTGTTTTTATTAACAGATGATCGATGTGACGTATGCGTCTGCTGAATTATCTTATGCAATCATATAGTTTTTGATAAAACTCTTAGAAATAGTTAAATGGGCTTTCCATACAATCCTTCATTCCACTAAGGACATCATCTTTGAAAAATTTTAAATAATACAATAACAAATTGTCTATCTTGTCTTCTATCCTTCTCCCTTTATCATTAAAGATACACATATGATCTTCAGATCATTTTCTAAACTTTTTTTATTGTTTAAAAATTTTCTTAAATTTTGACTGTAATATTAGGCATGGGGAGGGGTAAGTTACACCTCACGTTTTCCCTCACTTTTTATCTCCGCGGACAGTGAAAATTTCTCTTTTTTTTTAGGTTTTTTGTCTGGAAAAAATTTCCATTAAGATAAGGCGTAACGGATAAGCAGGGTACATAAGAAAAATTGGGAATTGGCACAAATTAGATAAACAAGTTAAATATTTGCTATTTTACATAGATGAAAAGAGACCAGATTATGATAGAAAATAAAGCCCCTACAAACTCTTTTAAGCAGAACCTGATGTTAAAATAGACTCTTCAGTCTGTTCTTTTCTAGTTGTAATTACATAATCGGGTTTATAGTGGCAATAGGGCGTAAGGCTTCTGCGGCCGAATGAAATGAGGCCGCAAAAAATTTTTTGGAATTTTTTCGTATCAGGTGATCAAATTTAAGGCCTAACCCTAGGGCGGGTGTGAGGGGTAAACTGAAATTTCGGTGCGTGTAGGGTTCCCTCATTTACCCGTACCCATGTCTACTGTAATATTCAGAAGAGATCAATGACAAACAAAAGAAGACTACTTCAATCAGGACGAAGTCGTATACCCGTGGAAGCCACAACCATTAGAGAATACCAGATGCATTGAACAAAAAGATGAATTGAAGGATACTAATGACAATTTACCGACCCGAGCCTATGATTATATATTGACATACCACTAGCGGCATTATGATGAGTATGAGAAGGACACATTATAAGACGGCAACTACTCGGAACACACCTTCCTTGATGCCTTCTCTTTACAAACATATGAATCACAAAGGATAATAGTATATTTTCATGCAGTCAATTCATATTTTTTCCTTCGATTTCGACTATAATGGATACTTTTTCAACAAGTATAATTAATTATGATGTTATTCCTATAGATGAAACCAAAGAAAGAAACGAATTCAGTTAGTATTCGGTCAATTCAGGGTTCACGAGGAGTAATATGCATGAACACCACACAAAGTCCAAGCTTATATAATACACCTAATCTAATGAAAATTCTCAACTATTTTTACGTTGCAGTCTGTAGTCGTTAGACCTTATAAATACATGAATGGAAATGTTAACAATTCCCAGTAACTAGAATCTTTATTGTAGTTTTTACCGTTCAGCGAGGGTACAGGGTTACTTAACATGATCTGGATAAATGGTTCCTTACGTTTAATGACGAATAATTTCTTACTAATCGGAATTAAAATAAGATGGGTGAATTGAATAGGTTAGAATATATTTCTTGTTTCTTATGGAATAATTATATCTCTTCCAAAAGGATCCACAGCATCGAGGTAATGCCATTTGCGATATCATATAAACATGAATGACAACATTTGGGTATCACTTTTAACCAATGGATAATGAACAGTGTCAATATCACCATTTTATGGTACAAACAACATATCAAACATCTTCATGCATACAAAGACTAGATTGTAAAGAGAAAGGGATGAATAATGGTATTGTTGCAACTTTTATTCTATCATTAGCATCTGGGATTCTCAATACCTACTGAGAACAACCCCCAATATGAGAAGAGGCGGTAATTTTGGAAAGCACGTTATACAGAATATGGCTTAGTAGCAATCGACTAAAACCTACTTACAGTTTTGTTTGCACCTTCTACAGAGTCAGGATAACTGCAGAAAGTACAAACATATCATTGGATGGATGAAAAGGGCGGTTTGTAATAATTAAGTCCAGTAAATCTTACTATTAGGTTAGAGGAACCGCTATGGACCCACTTGTATTAGAAATGTTGTGATATATTGAATAGATGGTTAGACTAGCTACAGAACAAAATATATAACTGTTATATAGTTAATGTTCTTCTTGGGCATCCTGTTTTTTTTTGGGATGCCCCAAACGTCTGCTTATAGTATCAGTTGCGAAAAAGAAAATTAGCGTAAAAATGAGGAAAATGCCATCTAGTAAGTTTTGGCCATACTGTTTTGATGTATCGTCAAGCAACCACCCCATTATAAGTAAAGCTACTAGATAGCTAATAACACCTACCACTGTGATCACAGATAAGATTTTTCTATCATTATCTATATCTTCCTTTCGAATATATAGAGCAAACGCTGCCAAACCTAATTTGCTTGCAATATTTTGTACGGTGTCCATTATTTCTCGTGCACCCCTGGTTGTGTAGCTTTTACTTGGTAGAAAAGACTAAGAAAAGATTCTTAAAAAAAGACACCAGTGGAGAGTAAGACTTTGTGACCTCTATAGATCCTTCCCACTTTCCTCCTTATATAATGTGTTCCGCGAATAACGCGTCACAGAATCGAAACAAGCGGTGGGGAAATGTGTCTTTCCAAAACAGGAAACAGCATCAACAAACGAAATGAGTCGCCGTCGCCAAAAACTCCGGTATTCCCCTCGTTGTGGTGTGCGGGTGTGTGGGGATTGCAAGCGACGCGTGAAGCCTTTTTCCTGGTAGAATTTTTTTCTAAAAATTTAAAAAAAGCATATAAAAGGACGCCTCAAATGGCGAGTCTGCATTCTTTATTCCCTTGCTACTCCTGTTTCTTACTTGTGTTGTAGCCTTTTGTCATTCCCTATTATATTGCTTTATTACGACATTCATTTATCAACTATTTTTTATCTGTAATAGAATGGGTAGGAAAAAAATGTCCCAAAAGGAGAAAAATTTTACAACCCTGGTAGATGTAGAGGGAAAGAACAGAGATCCCCAGCTCTCCAAGGAAGCTATGTATGAAAATCTCGAAAAGCTAAACAGACAAGTCGAATCAACGCAATTAAAAACTGACATTCTATGGTTTTCTGTTTTTTTAACTGGTGCTTTTTCCGTGTTTTTATTATTGATACCTATTAAGATATTTGGTATACCATTCTTTATTATCTTTTTCATCGTCCATTCATTACTACTTTCGGCGTTATTTATTTTTACATTAGAGATTCTTCCACCATTGATCGATCAGAGGTATACAATCGGTAAGACACTCGACCCACCAAAATATTATCCATCAGCAGTTCATAAGGCTAGTAAAGATTCAGGTTGTTACCAGCCACTTTTTCTTTCTATTTTAATCGATGCTTGTACTTCAATTTGTTTACAAAACATACATTATCCAGATCCATTAAAATACGCGCAAGAGGATCCCAGAATATTGGTTGTTCCCACGGTATTATGGTTCCTTATATTTGGGGTATCTTTCTATGCACTAATGAGTTTAGGTTTTCTCTATGATTATTCTGAAATAGATAAACGAAAGCAAGATCAAGAAAAGATGCTGAATAATAATAAGTCTATTGAACAAGTACAGGATGGATATACAGAAATTGATACGGAAAATAGATTTAGCGGACTAGAGGAAGAAATATCCAAATTGAAAAAACAAGTTGAATTGCTCTCAAAGAATACGCCTAAGCAAGATACAGAAAAGAAAGTTTCACTGGAACGACACTTAAGGAATCAAGTTGAAGCATGATACTATTGAATTGATAGGATCATGTTTATAAATTTACCAATGGCTGTGAATTTATATCCAAGGTTCCCATTGGTTGTGATGGAAATTATATGTTATACACTATGGAATAACTATTGAATACATGGGAAATTTTTTTTGTGCAGTCATTTTTTACACCATAGTAAATGATTCACACCCTTTTTATTTCTTACATCCATTTTATTTTCACTATAATATTTTGTTTTTATTTTATATGAAATAGCAATAGTACGGAGATATAGTATATCTGCTGTTTTGTCTGCTATCTTACTTTTAAACTTCTATATATTTTATATAGAGAAAACCAGAATCATTTCTATTAAAATTTGATCTAATACCTTCCTATCATCTGCCCTTGCAATGAATGAAACAATATTAAACCAAAATAGCAGACAATCTTCAGACCTAGGCCCTTCTGTTCACAAATAACAAAAGTGTCTATGAGGATATTATACAAAACTTGGTAAAAAACTGGCAGATAGCAGGAATGAAAATCGAAAGATTAAATAAGATACTAAATATGGTAGGTGCTAAGGTTGGATATGGTGATAGGTTGTATTAGTTATATAATGCTTGTATCTCTATGTGATGGGTTGTATATAACTTCTCCAGATACCCAACGGATCTCATACCAAACTTAGAATTACTTGGGGTTTATATTTGTCGAGGTCTAACTAGTCCGACCCTAATCTAGTCCAACATTAGGTCACGGCGTCGGCTCATAATACTGTATATATCTTAGTGTCCTTATCAGGGGGTTGCCATTTGGAACACTCTGCTCCCAACCCCTTGCTGATAGGTATGAGCCACCTTACCTGACGTGTCCCAGTTATTACCCCAACACCTATTGCTATGTGTTTCATACACTTTAAACATAAGCTGCAAGTTAGTAATGATAATAACTCAATCGATGCATCTTCTTATCAGAGTTAGCAGCTCAAAGCAAGTAGAATAGTGCAATGCTGAGCCTCCCACAGGCGGTATTTGCAGAGTCGAATATACTCTAGATTTTTTTAGAATATGGCGTACAGTTCTGACTATGTGTTTCGACACCCCTGTTCGAAATAACATCTATATGTGTGGTTATTAGTCTTACAGACATTACATCTAAATCCACCAGACGGTTGTGGATTTTCACCTTTATCATTATTGTTATCATTTGAAATATCATTATCGCAATTGTAATTATTTGCATCATTCTGTTGCACGTCCCTCCTTTGGATTCTTGCCTTTATAGGGCATTCGTCAACATCATGATTAATCGATTTGCAAAAAGTACAGAATTGTGATTGCGAGTCCTCTCTTCGTCTCTTACTCTCTTGTCTCTTTTGATTTTTATCTCCTTCATTAGATTGAGAAGACCCAGTAGAAGAAGATACAGCATATGTACGTAAAGGACACTTATCATCCAATGTGTTTTCTGCCCAAAGGACAGCTTCATCCAAGGATAAAGATCGTTTTGAAGCTAATAAACGATTATTCACTAAATCTAGCGAGGTTCTAAAGAGTAGAATTATTGTTTCTTCAGATAAAATGCTTTTAAGATAGTTTTGATATATATCACGAAACAATCTAGCATCTTCACCACATTCAATGGATAAAGTTTGTATTTTCCTTATAGCATTGTCTCTGTTATATACTTCCTTAATATGCTCCACCATGATATCTACAAAATATTTTAAAGGTCTTTCTTCCAAGTCATATGGATAAGTTTTATTTCTAAACCAGTCCCATGCCAGATCACTAAGAACATTAGACATGAAAAGTATAGCCTCCTCACCTTTGAAGTTACAATCCTTTGTCAAATCCATTATAGTCTGTTTCCATTCGTCTGCGTCAATGAATCTAGTGGATCTACCGCTAATTTTCATGAGATTTTTAGCAGCATCTAGTGCCCTATCCTTCCGTTCCATCCGTAATTGGTCTGCTGATTTAGTAGGTTCTGGCAGTTGGCTTTTCGGAACTTCTGTATGAAGCTCACCCACAATTGCTCTAAGAAGTTCATTCTGCTCAGTCTCAGTTACATTACTTAGAAATTGGATAATTTCTTCTGCTGTAATATGATGATGAGTGCAAGTAGGTTGTGTGGTTGGAGTTACTACCGTTGTGTTTGCATTGGGCAGTCTGTTATTAGTTGTTGCTCTCGCAGTAACTGATGGATCTACAGCTCTAGTTTCAACTGGACCCTCTGTGACTAGATTATTCTTAGTTCCGAGGCCCGAACTATCTTCCAATTGCAAAATTCTAAGATATAAGAACTTGTTTTGGAAATATTTGAACTTAAGAGGAACGGCTTCAATGGTTCTCAAAAAAGGTTTAGATTTCTTTCTTTTTATTCTCGCAGGGACTCTGTGGAAACCAAAATCATCTTCGTAAACTTGGATCATTTCAGTATCTGCAAACTCAAAAAGAGTCTTAGAATTGCAAAGAATACCATCACATTTGTCATGAGCCTCAAGAATTGGATACCACTTCACTAAATCATAATCAGAGTTTAATTTGTCGATGGAGCCATTTGGCATGTATTCGGTCCCTAAGTGCTCAAGGTCAATAACCCTAATCCACTTTTTGGACTTCTTAGCCTTAACGACGTAACCATCAACATAGTAAACTGAAGGAGGGGCAATAGGAATTACACCGACAACCTCAGGGATTACAAAGTCACCAGTACCTTCAACAGATGAAGTGTCAACAGCATCAATCTCGTGGGAGTTGACAGTGCTCTCATATGGAACAATATTTTGGGAAATCATATCATTATAAAAGTATACGTTACCCTTCGTAAATGGAAATGCTGTACTTGGATTGTCTGGGATGTTGACTTATAACGATGTAGATGTAATATAAACAGACGCCAAAATATACTCTTTTTTACATTCCTACATTTCCTCTCAATGAATGAACACTAGAACCTTATGATATCGAATTTAGAGCTTTAAAATTTTTTGAGATTTTAAATTTTGAGATCACTATAAATCACCAAGGGATAAAACAACACCACTTTATGGGATAGAAAGACACATACAGGAGCCAATTCACAGGTACAGATTATCATGAAATGACTAAACAAACAGTGGGGAATTGAATGAGACTTTTGACTTTTGGGAGGAACGGAAATTTGAGCAGATGATAATCATTCCCATATTATCATGATATCAACCTTGAAAAATTACAACTTTGACCATTTAATAATCGTGACAGCCCTATCCAGACATGTCAAACACTTTAAAATATTATCAATTATGGACATGGGAACGTACTTATTGAACAACTTTAATCACATACGTCGAAATCAGCACACAATGACTTAAATTAAAATATCACTTTAATCCAGAACATTCCTTACAAATGGGAGGCATTCGACCAATTGTATACAGGGAAACACAGAACAACAATAATCCGTCTGGTATAAATGCGATGGAAGTACCCCAAACTGAAGGAAAGATTGGATTTGGATAAGAATTGACCAATTTAGGAACTACACAGGGAAATATTCCAAGATAATATATCTAACATCCTACAACCTTACTTTACTAAACTAAGTGTTCCAACAGAATTTAAGTCCTCTAATACCTTACTTATGATGTTATATGCACGTACTAACACCCTTTAACATGTTTTTAATGTTACTCTATTAATTCACTACTTTTTATCATTTTTATCAATATTAGAAGAGCCATAGTTACATGAAGACCGTTCTAATTCATTTACTATATATAATATTATAACGTTGCCACCTTATAACACATATACAATCATTATAATACGTATTAATAAGCATATGCATATTACTCCTCGTGACCATAGATATTATCTATTTATTTCTCAGAAGAATGAAACGGATCATTGGATTCTGTTTCTTTGGATCGTGCTTCTTTCTCTTCTAAAACACGTAATTTCAATTGATGAATCTTATGTTTATTAATATGAACATCGAATTTCTCTTGTGTCTTAAACACTCTATGACAATTTTGGAAAGTGCATTTAAATTTTCTCCCTGCTGTATTTAACAATAATTTCATGGCAGAATTATTTGTTTGATTAAGATAATTATGTAGATTAACTTGATTTTGAATATTATTTGTTTCTGTGAATACTTTGGGATGATGTGATGAGGTTGTTGATGGAGGTGAAGTTTCTTGTTCATTTGAGAACGTCACATCTCTATGTTCTAATTTATAGTGTTCAACAAGATCAATTTTCTTATTAAATTGAATAGTATTATTATTACAAATAGAACAATTCCAATTTTTCTTCATTATGATGGAATCATCATGACTCATCATCATATGCATTTTCAACCCATCTTCCCCCACGACAAATTTATGACATATTGAACATGAAATTTTAGGATGATCCCTCTTGATATGTGTTTGTAATGCAGTCCATGTCTTAAACGATTGGATACACGAGGTAAAATTACATGAATACGGATTTAAATTATTTGGATTATGATATTTTTCCATATGATGTCTTAATCTATATGGTCTTTGGAAATTTTTATCACAAATATCACATTTCAATTTATTTAAATGGAATGATAAGATATGTGATCTTAATTGAGGATGTTTATAGAAGGAAAGCCCACAACTCTCGTAGGGGCAATGGAATGATTTTGTATGTGTTATTTCATGTCTTTTCAATTGTTGTCTAGTGGTACAACCTTTAGAACAGATGGTACAATGGAAAGGTTTATCTTTATCCATTAAATGTGATATAAGATGTCTCTCCAAATGCGATTTCTTGGTGAAAGATTTATCACATTGATCACATGAGAAAGGTCGTACCCCCTGATGGGAAGTTTGTTGATGTTGTGTTAAAAGAGATGGTCTTGTGAATGCCTTGTGGCAATTGTCATAATTGCAAATATATTTTTTGGCTCTGGATGATGACGTGGAGGTTGTACTAGTGACACTCTCTGCATCACTTGGATATAGTGATGATAAACTGTTGTGCTGTTGCGATTGTGGGGTCACACTCGCTATTTCTGTTAAACTGGGTGTGATGTCGATCTGTTCTTCTTGCTGTGGGTAGTTGGCGGTAGCTTGCCCCTTCGGGAGCACCTCTTGTGAACCGGACATGGAGATTTGAACAGTGAACAGTATACTGCTTCTATATCTATATCTACATCTATATGTCTATTGAGTTAGCCACCACTCAATCTGAAGTCATCGCCATTTAAAGAATAATTTTTCACTTTGGTTCGATATCACTATAACCACTACAACCACTCAGAGATAGAATAAAAGTGAACACAGTCTAAGTCAAACGAGTCACTGCACATACATTTGGAACAGTCTCAACAGAGTGCTACAACTACCACCATCTACTGCACTCTATTATAACACCATATGGTTCTGTTCTGTTATATGGGTAATAACGAAGTAGGCGATGGGCCGTGCACAACGACAGTATTTTTATATGCAGAAAATTTTGAAACGAATTTCAACATGAAATTTCAACTTGCCATTACTACTACTACTACTACTACCACATTACTACTCTGTTATCGATATACAATTACTCAAGCACCACCCCTATAATAGCACAACAGGATGTCCGACTACGAAGAAGCCTTTAATGACAATGGTATGGAAAATTTCGAGGATTTCGACCAAGAACACTTCTCAGATGAAGATGACGACCATATGATAGTGGATCAAAATAATAATAATAACAATAATAACAAGCAGAGCGAATCATTGAAGACTGAAGATGGTAAAACTGTGGTCATTGGTGGTGACGGATCCCATCCAGATGATCAAGACAGCTATAGAAGAAAGACTTTAAAGGAAAAAGCCATTCCAAAGGAGCAAAGATCCACAACTCCATATATGACCAAATATGAAAGAGCAAGAATCTTAGGCACAAGAGCTTTACAAATTTCCATGAATGCCCCCGTGTTTGTAGATTTAGAAGGTGAAACTGATCCATTGAAAATTGCTATGAAAGAATTGGCCGAAAAGAAAATACCATTAGTCATTAGAAGATATTTACCTGATGGTTCTTTTGAAGATTGGAGTGTAGAAGAATTGATCGTTGATTTATAAGAATATATATATATCTCATATATATACACACACACACATATATAT
>JAJLXW010000603.1:39171-50064 GCA_030571515.1 Monosporozyma aquatica
GGGATACGTACTTATATATATATATCAGGAAATGGTTGTGGTGGCTGGTTTTGTTTTGTTCTTATCGTCCCCTTCCGTTCCCTGTTCTTGCGATATCCATAGCACATTATTGCACCGAATAAATATCTCACCCACATCACCACGGGATTCACCTTGTACCCATTCTTGTGCATCCTTTAACTGTATATTGAAATAATTGTCTGTGGAGACCAGTGTCCCATGATATTGTGTCTGATTGAATTTGAGTGTCACAATGACACGTTCATTGACAAGGTCTCGAAGAAATGGTTTAGGATTAATTGGCGTGAACTGTATACATAAACTGTTAGTAAATTGTACTCCCTTGCTAACTTTACTCCCCTCTTCTCTCACATACATACCTCTGACATCTGTGTGTGTGCGTGTGTGTGTGTAACTCTCGGTTCTCTTTAACCTTCTATAGCAGTGTTTTGTATCACTGAGAGCCTTTAAATTCAATCTATGGAAAAATTCTTTATTATGTGGAAAAAAGTTATACAAAATAGGTAAAATATTATATATTTGTATTGGATACATACAATCCACCGTCTATACCTGGGTCAATTTTCTTGTATAGTTGGGTTTGCCACCATCATATTCTAATCTTATCACCCCCCACATAATATCTGTAATTAATAACCCCATGGCTAATCCATACACTAACGAAATGGCATAAAAGAAATTCGAATTACCTGAACCCAAATCAATCCATAAATGATAAAAAATTGGAGATAACAACACACCATGAATAAATAGTAATGCCGTAAACATCGGATATTTCATATATTTTAAGATCGATACCCCCTTTAGATCAAATAATGGTAACAGAGAGATGAATACCCCGGTTTCACCTAATGTTGGGTATGGTTTAGTCAATATTAACCACCCCATGGAAAGAATGAAACAATGTAATGGGTGGACTCTACCATAGAATCTTAATGTGATGGGGATGATCATCCCCATGGAATACAGATTAAACACGGATTTAAAGAAGGGGATAAATTCTTGGAACATCTCAACAAAGAAATACCACCAAAGCCCCATATTGGGCACCACGCTATTAAATGATATCCGGGTACCATACACAATAGACATGGGGAAGGGACATAAATGGTATAAACATACCCCGCAGACAATAAATGTCATGATGAAAATGGAAATCTTCTTAATTAACCTGGGGGACGTGATAAAATTGATCAGGGGCAATAGTAGCACCCCACACACTGGATCAAGATATGTGGCTAATGCCAAATGTAACGCACTTAGAGTAAAGTCTCTCTTGATCAGTATGAAATATACAGAACTCAATAAGCACAAATAGGTGAAGCCAATGGTGGACCCGCTGACACATGACAAAACAGTCAGCGGGTTGATACAATATATCCATGCACACCTGATGGCAGTCTCCTGCAACCCAGTCTCAATGCCATGTAGCACCCATACAATGGCACAATCAATGGCAACAAACAACCATTTCCCATTAATGAACCGGCACAAATGTAGCAACAGTGGCGGCAAATGGACCACACCACCGTCATAGACAGGTAACCCGTGTCTCAGAAGGAACACACCCTCTTGTAAGGACCTGAAGGAGGTCACAGGCGTGGAGAACTGTATTTCATGGTCCACAGCGTTGCCCAGCCCGGGAAACAACAGCACCAGCACCGCTCGCACCGTGAAACAGAGTAATAGACAACCAAACACGCTCTTTCTCATCCTGGCAGCCATCAATTGATCTGGGATCTCCCTTCTTCTACCTTTACCCCCAAGCTCATCTCTCCAACACTCATAAATCACCATCTCATATATTAATTACCCTCTTAAAGAAAGAAACGTGTTAATTTCAATTTTTTTCTCTTTTCCTTCACACAGTGAAAAATTAACGACAATCTGAATTTAAAAGTAAACATTGAAATACACATCAAGCTTTATTTTCAATTAATTGATTGTTTGTGTAGAAAAAGGATCCAACCACCACCACTACTGCATTAAGATGGATTTTGAAACTAACGAAGATATCAATGGGATCCGTTTCTCCTGGAACGTTTTCCCCTCGACCAAAACTGACGCCAACAAAAATGTCGTCCCCGTAGGTTGTTTATACACTCCATTAAAGGAGTTTATCAACGAAGAAGACGGTTCAAACACTTTAGCCGTAGCACAATACAACCCTGTGGTCTGTGCTGGTCCTCAATGTAAAGCCATTTTAAACCCATATTGTTCCATTGATCCACGTAGCAATTCATGGACTTGTCCAATTTGTACTGCTAGAAATCATTTACCTGCTCAATATGCTAATATGACCCAAGAAAGTATGCCCGTGGAACTGCAACACACTACAATGGAATATATTACAAATAAACCCGTGCAAGTGCCCCCCATTTTCTTCTTTGTCGTGGATATCACTGCAGAACAAGAAAATTTGGATGCTTTGAAAGAATCTATTATCACCTCGTTATCCCTTTTACCACCAAATGCATTGGTTGGATTGATCACTTATGGTAATGTGGTCCAGTTACATGATTTATCAAGTGAAACCATCGACAGATGTAATGTATTTAGAGGGGATAAAGAATATCAAGCTGATCAATTGATTGAAATGTTAACTGGTCAAAAACCTTCCCCCAACAGTTTAAATAACCCAGCAATGATGGCACAAGTCAATGGTAAGATCACTCCAATGTCAATAAATAGATTCTTCTTACCTTTAGAACAAGTAGAATTCAAACTAACTCAGTTATTAGAAAATCTGACTCCCGATCAATGGTCTATCCCAGCAGGTCATAGACCATTAAGAGCCACTGGGTCTGCAGTAAATATTGCCTCTTTATTATTGCAAAGTTGTTACAAGAACGTTGCAGCCAGAATTATTGTATTTGCTAGTGGTCCAGGCACTTTACAACCTGGTTTAATTGTCAACACCGAATTGAAGGATCCATTAAGATCTCATCATGATATTGATTCAGATAGAGCTCAACATTATAAGAAGGCTTGTAAATTTTATAACTTGATTGCTAATAGAGTTGCTGACAATGGTCACACCGTGGACATTTTTGCTGGTTGTTATGATCAAGTCGGGATGTCTGAAATGAAACAATTAACTGATTCCACTGGTGGTGTTCTATTATTAACTGATGCATTCTCTACTGCCATTTTCAAACAATCTTATGTTAGATTATTTGCTAAAGATGATGACGGATATTTGAAAATGGCATTTAATGGTAATTTAGCTGTGAAGACATCAAAATCTTTGAAATTACAAGGGTTAATTGGTCATGCCTCTGCGGTGACTAAAACTGATGCTCGTAATATTAGTGATTCAGAAATTGGGATCGGATCTACATCGACATGGAAAATGGCAAGTTTATCTCCACAACACACATATGCTCTTTATTTCGAAATTGCTAACATTGTTAATAGTCCAACCGCAAATGCATTAATGGCAGGACAACCACAACAACCAAAATTGGCTTACACCCAATTCATCACCTCTTATCAACATTCTTCAGGTACTAACCGTGTAAGAGTTACCACTGTGGCTAATCAATTATTACCATTCGGTAGTCCTGCTATTGCTCAATCATTTGATCAAGAGGCTGCTGCTGTGTTAATGGCCAGATTTGCTGTCTCCAAGGCTGAAGAAGATGATGGTGCAGATGTGATTAGATGGATTGATAGAAACTTGATCAAATTATGTCAAAAATATGCTGATTATAATAAAGATGATCCAAATTCTTTCAGATTGGGACCAAATTTCTCCTTTTATCCACAATTCACTTATTATTTAAGAAGATCTCAATTCCTAAGTGTTTTCAATAATTCACCCGATGAAACTGCCTTTTATAGACATATTTTCACTCGTGAAGACACCACAAATTCATTAATTATGATTCAACCAACATTAACGTCTTATTCCATGGAAGAAGAGCCACATCCAGTGTTATTAGATTCTGTCTCTGTGAAACCAAACACAATCTTATTATTGGATACTTTCTTCTATATCTTAATTTATCATGGTGAACAAATTGCTCAATGGAGGAAAGCTGGTTATCAAGATGATCCAAACTACGCAGATTTTAAGACTTTATTAGAAGAGCCTAAACTAGAAGCTGCTGATTTATTAATCGATAGATTCCCATTACCAAGATTTATTGACACCGAAGCTGGTGGTTCTCAAGCTCGTTTCCTATTATCTAAATTGAATCCATCTGATAATTATCAAGATATGTCTCGTTCTGGTGGTACTATTGTCTTAACAGATGATGTCTCGTTAGAAAATTTTATGACCCATTTACAACAAGTTGCTGTTAGTGGTCAAACCTAAATTGAAGATACAAGTGATGAAGAGGGAGTGCCAGAAACAAAGTTATATAGCAATGATAAAGTGAAAAATAGGAAGAAACTAAAACGACAACAAGAAAAGTTTAATAAATCTTAATTATAATTTAGAACAAAATAAGAAAATAAATCGAAAAGAGAGAAGTATATGGATCAGATTTTGGGAACTTATATTGAGCCTTTTTAAATAAATCAATATGTATAAAGAAATGAACTAATACAAAATATATATATTATACTGTACTCTTCGTCTACCTTTACACGTACATGGGCACACTTAGAACTCGAAGATGGGCATATCTAAGGTAATTCCATCAAAGACAATAAAATTATTTAATGGTTGTTGTCTCTTCCCCAAGATATTAATAACATCCTGTGCGACAGTACCACCGAGTACAGCAGCCACAGGTGTAAACTCAGTATTATGTTGTGTAATAAACTGTTGTACATATTCTGGTTTCAATACCAATCCTGGATCTATTCGTAATTGTTTACAAGTATCTTCAAGTGTCCTTTTAAATTGATCCTCATTGGAGTCAATCAAATTAGTATCCTTTAAGTGAGTTAAAGTGAGAGGTAGAATTGGTGAAACTCTCTTCAATTGTCTCTTAGTAAATTTGCCCTCTAGACATGCCTGAATCAACAATTGAGAGAAGGGGATATATTTATTCTTGGTCACTATATTTTCATAGATTTTCTTTTCATCCTCTGGATCCTTAACGACTTCCAAATGAATAATGTCTTTATTAGGGGATACGGAACCCAATGTAGATGGTCTTATACTTTGCAATTTTTTGTCCTTGGCCTCAAATTGTATCAAATCGACAAAGATATAACCAAATAGCCCGTTTGATCCAGCAACATATAATGGTATATTATTTGATCTGGACCATTCATTTAATCTAACAGTTTGATCACTCGTTAACTCTGTAGCAATAACAATATCATATTTATCACATTGATGAGACACCAATTGATCAAATGTCTCGGTTTCAAAACTCAATTCCACTCTGGGGTTCAAATCTTGGATTCTCTCTTTCACAGCATCAATCCTACATTTACCCACATCAGGGCCACTCAAAAGGAATTGTGAACCCAAATCTTCCTCAGTGACAATATGGTTGTTGTCCAGTATAGAGAAATGGCCCACACCACTCAGCACAATATTCTTGGCGATTTCAGTGCCGATGGACCCAATATTGATTAAAAGCACTCTAGCAGACCGAATATTCGTCTGTGCTTCCAACCCCCACAGTCTAATCTGTCTGTCGTAAAGAGCAATCTCATCTTCCCCCAATGTATTCTTCCCTGTGACACTACTAATATCACTACTATCAACAGCCATTTTTACCCTGTTTGATTGCCTTTTTAGTCTATAATCCACTCTTTCATAAGCCAGTCTGGATGATCTTTAAATGTCACTTTCTTTAATCTTGAAAAAAAAAGAGTATATAAAATATGAATAAGAGAACTCCAAAGCTTTTAAATGTTATTAAAAGCTCAATTAAAGCTGTATCAAGCATTAAAACAAGATAATAGTTCAGTTAAAAGGTGGTTTAATTTGAAAGGATTTTAAACTATTAGGGAAAGCTCGACACCAAGGAAAGGAAGGAAGACAGGAGGAAAGAAACATGGATTTATTGAGAATATTGGACGACAAACCTGCTCCATCGATAGTGGATGCAGAGACTCTAGGTGTTTCTGGAAATATCTCGGGGGACTATTGGCTCCCCACCACAATGTGCCTGTATCAGAAGGAGTTAACAGATCAAATTGTGTCATTACACTATTCAGATATCTTGCGATATTTTGAAACCACAGATTTTAAAGAAGATGTGGTGTTAGAATCTATGGAAACCATGTGTCGTAATAGTGCCATGGTCTCTACACATCCATTCCTTCTAATTGACCATTTCTTACCGAAATCTTTGATCACTAGGGACATCCCGGTCCATTTGAGTGAAACTAGTGGGAAATTTACTGTCTTAAGAGATCTTATCACTCTGGTACAAGAGTATGAGACTAATACAGCAATTGTATGCCAAGCAGGTCGAACTGTGGATCTAGTGGAGGCCCTGTTATTGGGGAATAAAGTCGATATTAAGAGATATGATGGTCATTCCATCAAGTCTAAACAAAAGAAACAGAAGAAGGTATCTCATTCATGTACGGTACATTTATTCCCCTCAACAAACTGGGATGTTAAAAAATGGCCCATTGAGAAGAAGTTGAACAGATTTGATATGTTTATTGCATTGGACCCTTCTGTGAATACAGATGATAAAGATATGACTAGTATCTTAACGCATGCAAGAAGAGGTAAAAATATTGGTTCCAGAGCCCCCATTGTACGTCTTATCACAATTAACTCCTTTGATCATTGTGATCTATATTTCAAGAAGAAATATGAAAGGAAATCTAAGAAATATTTAGAATCTGTCGCTGCCGCAGTGGTCGTATTGAGAGATAGAATTGGAGTCTTGCCTCCAGACTTAAGACCAATATACAACCAACATTTGGGGTATCTTGTTGAATGGTTAGAAGATCCATCTTTGCCGTGGCCACTTCCCGATGTATATCCAATAAAACATTATAATTCCATGGATGTAGAGAGATCGTTATTAAGTGAAGTGAATTACAATCAAAATGATGATTTTGATACAGCATTCTCAGCGAATAATAAGAAACGAACTCGTGGTCGTCCACAATTAAATACCCCAAAGGATTCATCAATTGAAACAACTATTGATGATCAAGTTCATTTCCCTAGTTTCTATGAGACTAAAAGATTGAAAAATGATTATTCAAAGAATCCGATGAAACAAGGGAAAGGTATATTAACAGGTATTATAAGTAGTGATGACAGTATGGGTGCAAATTATCATTTATCTAGTGAAATATTGACACACAAATTGATTCAATCTATGGCACAAATTTATTATGAATTAGATAGACAAAGAAGAGAAATACAAATGTATAAAGATATCAATCCAATAGAGGACTTACATGTCCAGTTCTATTCTAATGAGGATACTAAGATGACAAAGAAACTGAATGATTGTAATAATACCACCACTTCTAATAAAGATCGTTATAAGCAGTTAGAAGAGGATAATAAGGAAGTATACAACCATATTGATGAAGTAAAGTCTCAAATCGATAGTAAATTGAAAATACTGACTGAGAAATGGGAAAATACAACAAGGTTAAAAGAACTGATTTCTAAGAGTTACGACCTTCGCGAAGAAATAGAAAGAGAAACAAGGAAAGGTGAATCTAAAATAACAGAATGTACATATATGAAGAAGGAGATTGATAGAGCAACGTTGTCTATTGTGGATTCGACAAAAGGGATCGAAGAAACCACAAAAGATTGCCAAAAGGTGGAAGATAAGTTGAGAAATGAGATCACAACGTACCGTGATAAGAAAGAGGAAACGAATAAAAAAATTAAAGAATTAGAAGCTGAATTCATATCTGAAAAGGAAATATACGAAAGTTTACAAAATAAATTCGCTCTTCTAGCTGAAGATTTACAGAAGATTCCTGTTCAAAGGATACGACCATCGAATTCTACAGCTTATTCTTCAAGGAGGAGGTGAGTACGTATTATTATTGCAAGCTTTAGCCTAGACTACTTTTTTTATATAATCTTGATATTCATGTAACGTTGTGAATCATCTGTGTGCTGTTTAAAACTAGTTCCAAGTGGAGCATACGATCTTTTTCGATAAAGTATGGGAATATACGATTCCCTGCTACCTAAGTGAGGCAAAACGTAAAACCATGCTAATACAGTAGAAATACATAGAGCTAAATAGGAAGTGACCGCTCAAAACTATCAGATTTATATATTCTATTCCATTTGCCATAGTTTGACAGATCTATCCCATCCACTACTAATTATATACTTAAAGTCCTTTGCCATACTTACATCTAGAATTTTATCAGTGTGTCCCTCTAAAGTGGAGATTTTATTCCAGCTGCCACTTTCATAAATGTTTATTGTCCTGTCATAACTGGAAGATACTAGATACTCTCCATTTACTGGTTCATATTGTATTGAACTAATGATACTCTTGTGTGCTAGAATCTTTTGTTCTATAGCTTGTTTCCTTAGATCCCATATATGTACGGCACCATCACCACCCGCAGTGGCAAGATTATAACCATTTGGTGACCAATCCACGGCATAAACTGGTTTAACATGACCAGACAGTGTCATCACTAGACCACCTGAACGTAGATCCCAGATCATCCCCATATTATCGAGTCCACCTGTACACACCAAAGCACCATCCATATGAAATGCAAGGCCATATACTTCTTTACCGTGACCTTCTTGCAATAACAATTCTTTGGATGTTTCAACATCCCATAGTTTCCAGGTAGTATCAAAAGAGGTACTTGCTATATATCGGTCAGATGGATGGAATTTGGTGGTGACTACTCTTTGATCGTGAGCTTTTATAGATGATATTGTTTGGAACATATTATCCTCCTCCTGAAAAGAATGTATCTTGACCATCCCATCTTCTGCCCCAGTCACTAAATAAGAACCACTGTTATCCCAATCAAGACCACCAATTTTACCAGAGTGACCAGTAGGGAGCTTAGCTAGAGTTTCTAAAGTATTGCTCTTAAAAAGTTTAATGTCACCAGCCCAACTTCCTGTCGCAAAATATTGTCCCTTGGGAGATGCACATATCTTAGACACTGGTCTTGTTGAGGCAACTTGGGATCCTACTAACGTAAACGTTTGTAATTTCTTATTGTAAGCTCTTCTTCTACGAATTTCACTCGGTATATCCACTGTTCTTGTCGTGTTCAGTTGTTTGTCCAGTCTGTTTTCACTACTACGTAGCGAATATTTGATCAGATACCTTCTAGCCTCTATCAGCTCATTAGAAGCAGGTGTATAAAAGTCTTCTTCTTCTTCTTCTTCTTCTTCCTCTTCTTCTTCATCTTCATCTGCTTCTTCGTTATCCCTCTGCTGATCCTTTATGTCTTCTTCGCTTTGCAATGGATTAAAATCCTGCAAGCGGTACAGTAAACTCTTATTAGCAAATAATAATTTAGCCAGCCTATCTCTACGGCTCTCCTCGTCCTCATCTAGCAGTATCACAGGTTCATTGAATTGTTTTAACACTCTCTTCACATCATGATCCTCGTATTCCTCTGGAATGATATTTAACCTTTCCTTTTGGGCCTCTTTTAGTTCCACAATGGCATCATTCTGACCATCTCGGTTGGCTGCTTCACGTTGAGAGTCATCAATAACTATTGGCAGGTTATCAAAATCCATTTTGGGCTCAATATTCTTTTCCGGTTCAAGTATTGCCATAGGTAGCTTTAACTGAAAAGTTCTTTCGTATTTCAAATTTAAAGTAATTAAGCTTTAAATAAATAACCTTATCAGTTCTAAACTCAGCTTCGACCCAAAACATATCTAATTACCAAACTAACCACAACCATGGTTAGTCAATTACTTAAACAGAAACATATTGAATACGTTAAATCACTGGATTCAAAAACAGAGACCCTGGAATACTGGTTATCTGAACATTTACGACTTAATGGTGTCTACTGGGGTCTAACAGCCCTTTGTATCTTAGACTCCCGCGACACTTTTCAAAGGAAAGATGTTATAGACTTTGTAATGTCCTGTTGGGACTTGAAAACCGGTGGGTTTGGTCCATTTCCCCGTCATGATGCCCATATGTTAGCTACTTTGTCTGGTCTTCAGATATTGTTGACCTTCGATGCTTTAGAGATGATCACTAAGGATGCTGATAAGTTAGATTTAATCCTTCAATTCATCAGGGGGAACCAATTATCAGATGGATCCTTCCAAGGGGATCGTTTTGGAGAAGTGGATGCCCGGTTCAGTTATAATGCGATAAGTGCATTATCCATTTTGGGGCAATTAACACCAGAAGTGGTAGATCCAGCTGTAGCATATATTCTAAAGTGTTTAAATTTTGATGGTGGGTTTGGGTTATGTCCAGGAGCAGAGAGTCATGCATCAATGGCATTTACATGTTTAGGTACCTTAAGTATTGTTAATAAACTTGATCTTTTAACTCCGGATCAAATAGATACCATTGGATGGTGGCTCTGTGAAAGACAATTACCTGAGGGAGGTCTGAATGGTCGTCCAAGTAAATTACCCGATGTTTGTTACAGTTTCTGGGTACTGTCTTCATTAGCCATTATTAAGAAATTAGATTGGATTGATTCTCAAAAGTTGATAGAGTTTATATTAGAGAGTCAGGATGATGTTAAAGGTGGGATTGCTGATAGACCTGGGAATGAAGTCGATGTGTTTCACACGGTATTTGGTCTAGCAGGATTAAGTCTTGTAGGGTATGAAGGTTTAGTGAAAATCGATCCTACATATTGTATGACTTACGATATCACATCGAAGATCACTAAGTATCCTTACCAAAAGTAATAGCAATGGAATTATGCAAGGGGTTTATATGCCCATAGAATATATATATATATATATATATATATATACATATGTCTGTGTCT